>CM062814.1:225028380-225223380 GCA_031772625.1 Pinus tabuliformis
AATCAAGTGGATCAAAGCAATAGGAACAAAAAAATGCTTCTAAGGAGGGGAAAAAAATTATAAAGGGGGACAAGACAAAAATATTAAAACCATGACAAATTAGTAAAAGCATCCCAACAACCATTAGAACCACTGCAACATTGATGACCACAAAGAGGAGAAATGCTTGAAGTTTCATCTAGAGCTTAACCCAAAGAACAAAACGAAAGGCAATAAGAAGAAGAGTCTCATGGCCATTGACTTGAGCAACCAAGTTGAAAGCAACTCATATGTGAATGAGAATATCATTTGTACATCCGTGCATAAGGAGGTGAATATGAGTATCCTTTAGCAACAGGAAGAAAAATAAATGACCAAACTCTTTCATATAAAGATGCAGGTTAAGAAGACCAATATTGATGGTTTGTTTGACTTATTATTGCAAACAAATATCATTTCATTAGAGATATTCAACGAGTCAGGTTGGAAGTTTGTGATCATCCAAGCCCATATCCATTGGAATGGGTAAATTAGGATACAGAGTTGAAGGTGACAAAACAAAAATTAGATTTTTCATCAGTTTTGATTTAATTCATGAATTAGATCTACATGTGGTTCCCCTTAATATATGTGGAGTTGTGTTTGGAAGACCCTACATGTACATGCGAGATGAAATATTCAAGCAAAGAACTAACCAATATCAGGTTGTTAAGGATGGAAAATCGTTCACCATTAACACACACATAGGAAAGTCAAAAATTTCAATGGTAAGTGCCAACCAAGCCAAGAAATTGATCAATTATAACAAGAAGTATGTTTTATTATTTTTAAGAGAAAGTATAAGTGTAGAAGAGTTAGTAATAGGCAAGGCACCCTTGTAGGGGTGTACTAAGAAACAAAAACAACAACTTGAGGAGTTTCTATAGGCATACGAGGATGTGTTAGGGAGCCTAAAGGGTTTTCACCTAAGAGGGAAGTGGAGCATGAGATCTACCTATTACTAAACTCCCCATTACAAAAAATTAGGTTGTATGGGTAGTCTTTTATAGAAGATAGTGAGGTGAAGAAACAATTGCAACAAGCACTAGAATAGGGTGTCATTCGACTGAGTACATCACCAAGTGGGTTAACCTTCACTATTGTGTGGAGGAAGGATGGGACTTGGCAGATCTGTATAAATTACAGGGAATTGAACAAGATCACACTCAAGAATAGGTAACCCCTGTCCATGTGTTGTAGCATCTACAACCATCCTCGAAAATTTTGGCTCACATGAAAATTTTGGAGCCAACTTTAGATCCTGCGATCAATTGTCCTTGGTCACTTGTTGGTAAGTTGATGATCTCAAGCTACCCCTCCTTGATCTTAATATTTTTTCATGTTCTCATCTTTATGAAACATGTGTCACCTTGCGCATAGGGTTGTTGTTTTTCATGCAAAGGGAATGTTGTTTTTCTTCAAGGGACATCTTGTGCATATGAGTTTTTTTCATTACATAGATATGTTTCACACTCACTTCACACACTATTGTCACGAATTTTGTTGCATCAAGAAAAGTATGTCTTATGCATTCTGGATGGTCTATGTTATGTCACTAAGTGTCTGTGTGCATTCATAGTTGAGTTCTATTAATGTTTACATCTGTGTCATTGATCTCACACTTAGCCAATGTCCCAAGAAACTTAGCCTCGTCCAGCCTCTCGGAACTGTGCACTTTTCTTCTACAACCATCAAGCTTCTTCCCTTTCCTGCTGAAACCTCGTAGTGCGTAGAGACCCCAACATCCCTTTACATCCAAAACTATGCAGTGGTTTCCTCTAGTGTCCTTCCCCCAGTTCTAACCCACTATCATCAGAAGCTACGCAGTATTGTCCCTCAGCTACTTAGTCTGCCTTGCAACCTGAAACTGTGCAGATGTGTCCTCCCAGAACCCATCCAACAGAAGTGCCTTGCATCCAAAAACTGTGTAGTATTTCCTCCCAACTACCTAGGCTACACTGCACTCATAAATTGCGCAGAGGTGTCCTCCCAGGACCCTCATCTTGTAGCATTGTTATGTGCCTCAAAACTAAATAGTGTTTTCCAAGCTGCCCCATCTATCTTGCATGCAGAAACCATGCAGGGCCTCCCATGGCCTCATTCCGGTAGCAGTCACTACTTGCTGAAACTGTGTTGATCTATCTCTCAGTGACTAGAGGAAAAGGTCACATGCTGATATCACTCCCAAGGAGTTGAGGAGAAGGACCAAGAGACTAAGTGATGGTAAAGGATCAGGACCGCATGCAAACTCCATCGGATGCATGATCATCTCAAAGGTAACTATGGTAAGTAAAGAACACCTTTCGAAGTACACCTATTAGTTGAGTTTGTAAGAGTGTTTATCAGTGTCATATCATCATGTCTTCAGCATCATGCATGTGTACAAACAAAAAAATTCATTTTATGTGTTTCCTCTACATGTCTTACTTCCTTTTCTCTTGTTTGACTAGCTGTCATCCTCGGCATGTTGATTGTTATGTCATGCTTGTGACCTTGTTCTGGTGATATCGAAGGTTGTCTTTGTGTGCATGAGTTGTTTCGACTATGTAAATGCCCACCACACTCACACACAACGTTTTAAGCACTGTCATTCAAGTGTCATCATAGTCATCCAAAGGTTAATTCGAAGTTTCACATTTGTTGATTTCGCCATTACACAGTCCCACAGCCAGTCACATTGAGCATATGTTGTCTTGTGATTTGAGGTGTCCTATCATCGAGTCACTTTCAGTGCGTTCATAAGGTCATGTATACACGATTTAACTCGCTCACACAATTGGCCATTTTTTTTCTTCTAAAAATCTATCGACCAAATCACCCTCCATCAGTCGGACCTCCACTAAGATGCATTGCATAGTCTCAGCCCTCAGTGACCAAGAATTGTTGCCCAGAATTGCACAAAGCTTGAGGCTTCCTTCTAGGCAGTATGCACTACATAATCCTAGAATCAACCTAACTGACTATCACCTAGAACAACACCTAAGTTACCCAAGAGGCTATCTCATTCTATTCTTCCTGCAAGCTTATCCATGAAGCCTCTCACTAGTCAACCAGATAATTTGACTTGCGCAGTGACACAAGGCTACACTCATCCAAAAAATTGTGCAAAAGTTGTTAGCCTACCTGCCTGCACTGACTGAAGAAATTGCGTAAACATGAGGGAAAGGAACTTGCTTCTTGACACTGCAGTATCTTTGGAAATTGTTCAATTTTTTCAGTCAGTCCCCCTGCCGGCCTGCTTGCCACTCCTAAAAATTGTGCAATTTTCATGGACAGTCCACTTGCTTCCCGACACCCTGCTTAGCCCAGAAACTGCACAGACATGTCTTGCATGACTGCTTCCCATATCTGTGCAGTTCTAACCAAGAAGCTCCTACATCCTGATCCCGACCTCCTCTAGAAATCTGCATAGTTTTCACAGCCAGTGCCTCCTACTTCCCACACTTCCTTCCTCGAAAAAATTGCGCAGCTAAGCCTCCCAGCTGAGCCAGATTCCACAAATGTCACTGATGTCCGAGACTGCTCAACCCAAACTCTTAGTGACCTATGCGTAGTTTTTCCCGACAGTGTCCCGGAGCCTCGCATCTCATCTTGACATGTTCTCTGTGCTATTTCATAGCCTTTTCCTCCATCCCGGTCACTTGCACCTGGAAATGAAAGAAAATGCATCATGGTAGACTAGGGGATTTTTGGATTCGATGTCGTCTAATCATGAGTGATTACAAAAATAAGTACATGGATGAGACATGGCACAACAACAAATGAGATGAACTAGGAGCTCATGCGAGAATACTTTCTCACGGTTGGACAAACACAAGAAGCATACCAAGTAGCAAGTGAAGGAGACACGTGCACATGCATGAACCATCAAGTGAACATCAAGACCATTGAAGACTCCATGGACTTTTCCATGTGGAGGTGAAGCCATGGTACACTACAAGCACACTCATCACTCAGCAACACAGTTACTTGACATGAACAGAACAACCAACATGTGCATACCAACAGTGTCATGTCGAGTTGTGTCATGAGTCACCTCGACCACATCACTACTTTGGGTCATAACTATGTAATCAATGTAATGTAACCTGGAAGCCCAAGATACCCACAGGTGAATTCAAAAGTCATGTAAATCAAAGATTCATGTAAGTCAAACAATCATGAGGGAATTCAAACAGTCACAAGGGTCAGTTTCACCCTTGGCTATATATACCCCTCATTTGTACATGCAAAGGACTTTTCACCTTGGATCCTCCCACATAGCCTTGAAAGTCTGTAATATTTTCTTTAAGGAGCGAGTGACTCCAACGCTCCGCTATCGAGGTTAGTGATGTATGGTGTACAAATGTGTCTTGGAACTTTCTCTTAATTGAGAATCTTGTTAATAGGCCAACATGTTTTCATATATGTATTGTATTCATTTGTAAGACTATTCTTTGGATGCTTATAATACATGTTGCTTTAACCTATCTTAAGAAAGATGAACTATTTCGGTTGTTTTAGTACATATGTTGTTGGAAATGTGTTGTATCAGTTGTTAACTCTATATCTCCTGTGTGGACTACTCCACTGGACACTCGACATATTCATTCTTGAAATCTTGTTATAACGATATTCGCACTCGTGTGGACTACTTCGTTCGGTGTTGCATGTGCTATCTGTTCACTTTGTGTTTGTGAATGTGCATCCATTTGGACTACTCTACTGGAAGATGTGCATGTCATGTTGTGTTGTGTGCCTCTAACAGAGTTCGTACTATTCCCTTTTGACTTGAGACTCACTCTCACCCTCTTCCTCTATAGTGAAAGAACTTAGACACAAGTTACACTAAGCACTCACCAGGCACATGAACCTCATTGTTTGAAGACTAATTATACCACTCTCATGTGCTGATAAGCAATAGCTAAGGCATATCTTTAAGATAATGTCAAACGAGCCATCACACCGAATGGGACTCCTACACCAAATTGTTTGAAGTCAAGTTGGGAATTCATACCAGGGAGATCCCTTCAATGTTGGTGGGTCGAGCACCATCAACATTTTTGACACTAGAGGGAGGGCTAGATGACAAGTTGAGTCGTCACAATATGTTTTGAATCTTCACACATCTATCATGGAGTTTGTTATAGTTCACCCTCCAAAATGTTTATCCAACAAACATATCTTTGACGTCGAGAGGGAGTTCTGGGATGACTTGTTAGAAATCACGTATGATGGTGAAGGCGAAGTGGCCTAGCCTGAGCACTTAGATGACTTCCATGCACTCATGGAGAACATGGAAGGTTTTAATGAAATAGAGGTTTGTACACTGCTCGCGCACACACTTCGCGACTACCCATTGCTATGGTGTAGCATACTTCCACATAACTCTTTGCACTCATTCAAGTAGTTCAGTGATCTAATAGAATGTACTTCTTACCATTTTGATCCTAAAGCACTTGATAAAAAAAATTTAAAACAACGGAAGGCCCCGCATGAATCTCTGGAGGAATTTTGAGGGTGCTTCCATCAACTCTCTTTTGAAGCTCTGAAAAGTTAGATGAAGTTCCAATATCTTATTGAAATATATGAGTATGTCTGTTACAAATCTCTCTATCCAAAAGTGAAGAAAAATATCAAACCCCGCTCATCATACTTCAGTGATGGAGCTACACAATCTCAAGCAGACATAGTTGCTATCACAAGTGTTTGTTCACCTTCCCCTCATCAAACAAATCCACCCTTGTAGAGTGATGTGGGAGAGCATGTACACAAGTCTGTTCAACTGTGACATCCTCCCAAACTCACTACTCTTAATTTTTGTGCAGATTTGGTGGGGAAGCCCTGGGTTGTCATATCCACTTGTTACCTGTTACACTAAATATTGTCACCATGACTATTTGCAGTCAGTATGGGTCTATCATCATTCATACTGTCCTCCTAAGCAATTCTCAAACCTTAGCTCTTCATGTCAAGCTTTGAAAATGAGAGAAAGACCTTAAAAAATCAATAAAGCTCTAGTTCCGCACTTTCTCTCACTGTTGCCTGCGGTCCCGCACCCCCTGTACATGTTACCTGCGGACCTGCTCGCTCTGTCTCTAAAGGAGTGGGTGCGGACCCCTTTGAAAGTCAAAAAGGCGCAAGTTTATTCTTAAAAACTCACTTTGGGTTAATTCTAGATGATTCTAGAAGGAATCTTGACGTGGATGGTTCGCTCCTAGGTGGTTCATGCATCCCAAAAGTAAAGGAGCTAATCCCTTGATGAGAGGAGCTTATCCCTTTGAAGGAGGGCTTTATCCCTTTGAAGGAGGACCTAGTAACTTCCCTCCATTGCACTATAAATTAAGGCATTGGGTTGGTTGCTAGAGAGGTTAGAAGCTAAACATTTTTTAGGGTAAATGCTGTTGGAATTGAGACTTCCTAGTTAAGCTTGAGAGGAGAGATCACATACCTTTTGGCTTCATTGGGAAGAGAGTGAAACTTGTCAAAGTAGAGGAGACTTCTTGATGGACCCTGGGAGGAGCTTGTACAACATCAAGGCATAAGGTTGTAAAGTTCTTCTTGATTTAAGTTAATACAATCATATTCATTTTTCTCAACAAATTGTCTTATGTGATTTGTTTCATGAATTCCTTGATCATCATGATAAGTATGCTTTATTATATTGGCTTTTCAGGTGCTATTTAATTTGTGTGCTTGTTTGTGTTTGCAGATTCTCTACAAGGGAGCTCATTTGGATCAACGGAGCGAGGCTTCCACAAACTTGCATTGGACCCAAGGTAGGCCTAAAACACTTGTTTGCCTTTATTTATAAACTGCATATTTAGAGAAAGATAGAAGTTGATTGGTTTGTTTGTCACTAGATATCATTAGATACTAGGGAGGTCAGTCTTGTCCGCAAGAATGACTCATCCGGTTGACAAAATGGCGACTCCGCTGGGGACTTGATTTTTTGATTTGCTTTTACTTTGACTTGAGAAACTGTGTTTTTGTTTCTGTTTTTGGCTTGTTGTGTGTGGAATTGGGTAGGTTTAGTAGATCTTGAATTATTTTTTGTTTTTCATACTTTTGGGAGAGGACCGCACCCTCTGCTTGTAACACAGTGTGGACCTATCCACACTTTTGCTTTACACACAGAGCGGTCCCGCACCTGTGTGAACTGCGGGCCTGCGGACCCTGTCAAAATTTTGAAAAACTTAAGATTTTCTCTTTCAGTCAGCTTAGGATTTGTTTAGGTGTTTTTATCCTCTGCCCAGATCTGCACGTGACTTGTCAGGAACTTTTCTTAGGTTAATTCCATTGGCATTAGGGTTTTAGGTGAAATTCCTAGAAGTTTTGGTTGTAAAACTTGATTTTCATTTCAATCTTGTAGTAGCTCAGAGCTTAGAAGCCTCAGATCACCTTGGTTTTTACTGGCCTTCTTATGAGTCTGATCGTTTGCAAAATCTACCTTTGTTGAGGAATCCATCTTGTTTTTTCTCTTTGCAAAACTTCGAAAGGACTTGTGATTAAAAGTTTTGGATTTCATTTTTAGAAAAGAAAACAAAAATTGGTTGTTTTTTGATTGATTTGTGATTCTGGACAAATTAGTACTTATTTTGCTTATAGCTAAGTAAAACATCCTTGAAAAGAAATCTTGTAAGATTTTACTTCAAATAGTTTTTAGAATTTATAGATCTCAAGATTATATTTTTCCATAGTTTTGAGTGTTTTATAAAAAATAATGAAAAATCTCTTTTGAAAAAGTTTGTTTTTGTAGTATTTGAGTGTTTGAAAGAAAAGGGAAATTTTCGTGAGCATAACTAGTTGTCTCGTTTTTTAGTGTATTGGAAAAGACAAAAAGCTCTTCTTTTGATTTGTTTGTTAAGAAAAGATTTGTTTTTACAAGCATTTGCATTCTCAACTCTTTCCTAGCTAGAAATTCATTGAAGGGAAAAGATTGCTTATCATCATAAGTGCATTTTTTAGTGATTTGGAGTCGAGTCTTCATACCATAAGTTTCATCTCCACACCTCTTGACTTAAGGAAAAACCAATAAAAATAACGCTTAAAGTAAAATCTATCTAGTAATCTTTTTATTTCTAGGGCTCTATATCACCAACATAGCTTAGGCTAGTATCTTGGAGTAGGGAGTAATTAACTCTCCAAGATAGTAAAACAAACAAGTAGCTGTATCTTGTGGTAGGAGATAAAATCCAATTGTTACATCTATGCTCTGAGAAAGCTCCTCTTAAAGGAGAAGCACGAGATCATATCTGAACCAGTGTGGGAATCAATCCTTCCTAATTGGGAATGATAGAAGATATTCATGTATTAAAAACGGTAAACCTCAGATTAACCATTGTCGAGGAGCCTGGGATCACTTATTGGTAAACCTTGGATTATGTCAAGGAGCCTTCAAGGGGATTGAGCTTGTTACTCTGCCCTTGCGTGCATATCGGATCATAGACTGTTCCCCCAGGTATATTTGTTTCCGTTGGTAACCATAGTGACCATATTCTATAGGATTCTTTCCTAAGGTGACGGTGGAGGGAAGATCCCACTGTACCTGGAGCAAAAGTTGGCTAGACTCACTTGGATTTTTTGGGTGGTTCTCTTCACTCGAGACGGTTTAGTGGAGAAACTTGTGCCAGTCTATTCATTAAGCAGGTTGCCGGGGTAACTGTTCCAATCACCATTTCTGTATTGAACTCTGCGACGTTGGATTTCATCACCAACTAGTGTTTTCAGTGCGGAAAGTTACTGTTTGTGTGTGGTTTTATCTCCTAGATTCTTTAGGCGTGTGATTCAAAATTGTTTGGTTCTTTAGAGGCTTTAGGTGGTTTTCATTGATATTTTTCTTTGTTTGCGTGTGAATTAGTTAAAATATTTAATCGTGGCTGAATTACCGAGGAAGTCCCGTAGACTTCGGGGCCAACCTCCTGAGTTTTCACTGAGCCAGCCTGAAGGGATATGAGCCCTTGTAACTCGTAGAGACAATAGAGTTGGGTCACCTGAAGAAGGAGAGTCTTCATTGGTTGTACATCCTGATTATCAAGCTTTAGTAACAGATTATAATCCGCAATCTATTTCATTTTCCGAAATTACTGGTAGTTTTTCATCTACTAGTGATTTAGGTGAGGAACCTGAAATATCTGAACCTGAAACTGAATTTGCTGCTACTCCAACATCAGGATTTGCCTCTCCAACTTCTAGTGGTCCTGGTTCACCCAGGGTAGAAAGAGTAATTACCCAAAATCTTCCTTCTAGACTTATAGCTATTGAAGAACTTGCTACTTCGGAAGAAGGTATCCCTGTCCCTGAAAATCAACCAACTATAGAACTTAGGGAGCGTGAATCAATCTTTTATAGTCCACCTAGGAGCAATGTTTGGTATCTTTCATTGACCAATTTTTTGGAAAAATCGGGACTAAGTTTTTCACCACCTCGCATTCCTTTTCACCCAACACCTAGGGGTTATTATCCTCCATTAAATATGTCAAGACAGTCGTCCATGTTTTCTCAATCTCCAGAAACCTTTTTATACGGAGGTCCTTCTGTTCCCTCTGGGTATCAGTCACTTACTGGTACATTTTCGGGAGCATCTCCTCAACCTATTGAACAAGGGTTATTAACTGGAAATAATGGAACTAAGCCATTGAGTGTAGAAGATATTCTTATGATGTCGGGTACTATTCCTAATCCTCAACCTCAAGGTGGCCAGTTACCGCCTGGGGGACAGCCTCAAAGTCCTCAAGTATTGCCTGGGAGGCAACCTCAAGGTACCCAATTTCCGCCTGGAGGGAAACCTCAAGGACAGTACATACCTACGGGACAATACGTTCCTCAAGGTCAACCCCAGACTCAGTATGTACCTCAAGGTCAACCCCAGCATCAATATGTACCTCAAGGTCAACCCCAGTATTAGTATGTGCCTCAAGGTTATCAACCTCAAGGTCAGTGCCCAACCCAAGGTTTCCAACCATCTTTCGGTCAATCATTTTTCCAAGGAGCTGTAAATGTACCTTTGAATTATCATCCCTACCCTCAACCCGGTTATGGTCCTCAATATTCTCAACCTGTTATGGGTCCGTACCCTGGAATGAATTTAGTGTGGGATCCATCTCAATCTCAACAGATCTTGCAACCGAATGTGCAGTTGTCATCTCAATCTGGACAACCCTTGGTTTCTGGTTCACCCCAGCAACCTATCCAGTCTACTATTCAAACTTATGCACCTTTTGTAGTTTCTCAGTCTGGGCCTAGTACACCTCGTACTCCACCTCAAACGACTTCTGCAACTACTGCAACATCTATTCAATCTACCCCACGTACTTCTGGAGTATCGACAGCTCCGGTTTCTACTATTCCTGTATCAACTCCTCAGACATCTTTACCTTAGTCTGGATCCACAATTCAGACTTCGATTCAAATGCCTGTAGGATAACCTGGTCTAAGTACGGTTGTCACAAGTCAACCTCAATTTACTTATTAACCGTACCAGGGACAGTACCAATTTGGTCCTGCTATGCAGCAGCCAGTCTATCAGTATCAACCGTTCCCTGGATATACATATCAACAACCTCAACAACCCTAGTACGGTCTGGTTAATCCTGGTTTTCCGGGAGGATATAATATCCCAAATGCAATTCCAATTCCTAGTTATCCTGGATATCCTCCTCCTGGGGCTGGTCTCATGACCCAGGGTTTCAAGGACCCTAATTGTCAGTTACCATTTATTGCAACTTTGGACTTGGCTGACTTGTCGCACCTTACGAATGATCCAATTAAATATCTTCCGTTTTGGCCGCCAATGCCGAATAAGTTGCCTAGTGATATTCCTAAGTTTGAAGGCAAATAAGGAGAGGACCCGTCGAACCATGTGATGAATTATCACCTCTGTTGTGCGTCTAACTCCATTTCAGATGATTCAATCCATTTAAGGCTTTTCCAATGCACTCTAATTGGTATTGCGGCCAAGTGGTACATTGAGTTACCGCGAGCCACTTTTTATAACTTTAGTTAATTAGCTGCTTCGTTTTTAACTCATTTTCAGTTGCCAGTCAGATATGACAATGGCACGAAATTATTAACTTCATTAAATTAGTCAACGTCCACTTACATTTCAAATCACATTCATGAATGGAGACGTCGACGGCATTTAGTGAAAGTTTTTATTCCGGATCAGATCTTAGCCGAATGGTTTGTAAAATCTTTATTACCAAAGATCACTGAGGATGTAGCTAAGGCAGGAGTCATTACTGAGGAGCAAGTAATTGCTCAAGCTCAGTACCTTGACTTAGTTTATACGTAGTCAAGTACGTTACACGAGAAAATCCCCGACCTTCCTAAACAAAATCAAATAACTGCAGCTCCTTCAGGGTCTCATGCCGCTGATGGTATGATTGGTACGGTTAATACCAAAAGTAAGAAGAAATCTTCTAAGAATTCTTCTCCTATCATAACTTTACCAGATTCCCCGATAGGAGATTCTTTCACGGAAATCTCCACCGATATTCATGTTGTAGAGTCATCTACAGCCAAATCAAAATCCGGCAATAAGAAGAAAGGGAAGAAGAAAAATAAAACAGATAAAAATTCAAAAGAGAAACTAGAAAAAACGGAATCAACTGATGAGAAACGCAAACCTCGTTATCCTTGTCTCATTTGTGACGAAGAGCATTTTACAAGAGACTGCCCTCATAGTGCAGAGGTTGCGAAAATCGTCAAAGGCTCCCAAACGCCTGATGTTTTGAAGGATCCTTTTCCTAGTCAAGACAGTAAGATGATAGGTTCTTCCTCAAATGCCTCTGAAGAACCCATAATGATGATGTCCCATGTTAGGATTGCGACTCGATTGCATGATTATGGAAGTAAAAGTCCTATTGATGGTAAGGAAGCAGAATCTTCTCATTCGAACCCATCAACTTCAACTCGTGGTTCCGATCCACTACAGATCGAGAAACCTAACCCAGAATTAGTAATCAAACTGCCCACCAAGGGTATACTTCGAAAGTCAGCTTTCAATCCACATGCGAGAGCGGCTCAGAACTATAACATTGTTGAAGATTTGGCTATTTCACCTTCAACAATGTCGGCTTTGGAAGTGCTGCAATCATGTCCAGCACAACGTAAATTGCTATTGTTGGCTATAGGAGCTGTTGACGTTCAGGACTCGAACCTTATAATTTTCGATCTTGAAAATAGTACACCACACTTACCTCATCAAATGGCTTTCCAGATCCTAGTGTTAGTCAATAACAGACCTTGTTATAGGACTGTGATTGATGAGGGAGCCTCAACATGTATTATGTCGATACAGTGTTGGAGATCGCTTGGTTCTCCTATGCTAAATTAATCCCCGACGATTCTAAAGGCCTTTGATGGTTGTGGGTTTCATCCTTTTGGCATTCTACAGGATTTACCTATAGGGGTTGAAGGAAAAACTGTTAATCTAGATGTGGAGGTGGTTGATGCCCCTCTAGATTACAACCTTCTCTTGGGTCGTAGTTAGTCTTACGCTATGACAGCTGCCGTTTCATCGATATTTCGGCTTATAAAGTTTCCTCATAATGGAAATATTATAACTATAGACCAGCTGACTTACTTTTGATCCGACCCAGCCTCTTCTGAAATTATTCAGCATGTCGGCAAAACAACTATCCCGTATAAGGATGTTGGAGTAGGACTAGTTAAAGATTCTGGTTTACTAGGAACTTTTCCTTTTCCTCCTATCAACGCATCGTCTTCTACTGCAACCATTCATATTATTTTGTCAAACACTATTGTTTATGATGATCCTTGGATCGTACCTTCCAAATCTAAGATAGATTCATTTGGTGATGTTATGCCTTTGAGTCCATATGAAATTGCGTATCAGGCCGTGCAGTCATTTTCCAACCCTTCTTCAACTGAAATTGACTTAATGAATGTGGTCCATGAAGAATCACTTTCAACATCAAACTCAGACTCAACAATGTTCCACACTGATGAGCAAATTCGTGAAATCCTATGTGTCGATGATTTACCATGGGAAGATCTTCATCATAGATCTTCATTTTTACCTAAGATTGATCATTTTGGAAATGATTTTTCATCTATTTTTACGACTGAATATGTCAAGGAACCTCAGAATCCCATGAAAAATCCTGATTCTGAGTTAAATTTGGGAAACATTTCTCGAACTATTCCTATTGATATTTCGGTTAAGCCTGGAATTGTTGAAAACATTCATATAGGTGCCTCTTGTACGGAAGATGAAATTCAAACATATAAGGCCCTATTTCAAGAATTCCACGACGTGTTTTCCTGGTCATATGAGGAAATGCTAGGAATTGAACTAGCAATTGTTGTTCATCAAATCAAATCTTACTTGGATGCTAAACCCATTCGACAACGTTTGCGTCAGATCCACCCACGAAAAGCTGCTTCTATTAAAGCAGAAGTTGAAAAATTACTCAAGGTAGGTATCATTTATCTGATTTTGTTAACGGATTGGGTATCGAATATTGTTCCTGTTAACAAAAAGCAAGGGAAAATAAGAATATGTATCAATTATAGGGATATTAATTGAACCTGTCCAAAATACAATTACCCAACTCCCTATATCGATCAAATCATTGATGATTGTGCCGATAGTGAAATATTCTCCTTCATGGATGGTTTTTCTGGATACAATCAAATAAATATTCTACCTGCTGATCAACCAAAAATGGCTTTCATTTGTCCATGGGGGACATTTGCTTATTGCAAATTACCTTTTGGGCTCAAGAACGCTGGGGCAACTTTTCAAAGAGCCATGTCTTACACGTTTCATGACATCAAGCACATTGTGCAACCCTATCTCAATGATTTACCTGCTCATTCATTACATAGAACTGATCATCTCATCCATTTACGAGCAATCTTTATGAGGTGTAGGCATTATCGAATTAGGTTGAATCCACACAAGTTTGTTTTCTGTATAGAAATGGGTCACTGGGGTTTGTTGTTTCGAAAGCCAGCATCCGCGTTGATCCCTCAAAGGTTGAAGCTATTGTCAAATTGCCTCCTCCTTCAGGTCTTCACCAACTCCAAAGTTTGCAAGGGAAAGCAAACTTTTTACGTCGATTCATTCCTAACTACGTCGAGATCACAAACGGTTTTACCCGGTTGTTGAAACAGAATACTCCATTCTTTTGGGATGAGATAGCTGACAAATCTTTTGATGCACTAAAACACGCATTGACCCATGCACCGTTACTGCATCCTCCCAACTACAACTAGGACTACTTCTTGTATCTCGCCGCCTCGCATTCCACCATTGGAATGGTGTTAGTTCAGGAATATGAATTCGGTAGTGAAAATGTGATATATTACCTTAGTCGAACTTTAAATCCAACTGAGTTAAAATACTCACATGTGGAGAAATTGGCATTGGCAGCTGTTCAAGCTCTCCAAAGTTTTTCGTCATTACATTTTACTACGCAAAACTACAGTAATTTCTGATTACAACCCTATGATCTATATTTTGACCAAACAATTGCTAAGGGGCAAGTACTCCAAATGGATTGTAATCCTGTAGGAGTTCGACTTGGAATTTGAAAAATCTAAGTCGAAGAAATCTTTAGTTTTTGCAGAGTTGATGTGTGACTTCCTGCGTGCTGACACGGAAACTGTGGCGGAGGAGCCCATTGCAGACAAATCCTTGTTTCTAATCAGCACTTCAGATCCATGGTATGGGGATATCATAATTTATCTCCAGACCCAATCCTTTTGGCCAGAAATTTCAAGGTCAGAACGTCAAAAAATACGATTCCAGTCCCAACAATTCAAAATTATTGGAGATACACTTTATTGTCGTGGGGTAGACTCTGTTTTTCGACGTTGTTTAACTCATGAGGAAGTTTAAAGGGTTCTAAATGACTATCACTCTGGAGCGTGTGGCGGTCATATGTCTAGGTTTGCCACAGCCCAAAAGATATTGCGCGCTGGCTATTTCTGGCTGTCTTTGTTTAAAGATTGTATTAACGCGATCCGAAAATGCCACAGCTGCCAATTTTTTGATCGAAAGATGTGTGCTCCACCTGCTCCTCTCCACCCTATAATTTTCGTCGGTCCTTTTGCGAAATGGGGTATCGATTTTATTACATGTAACCCTCACTCGGCCGGGGGGCATGCGTATATCATCCTTGCAGTAGATTATTTTACCAAGTGGGCGGAGGCGATGCCTACATTTGAGGCAGACAGCAAAATTGCTGCGATTTTCATCTTCAATCATATAATTGCTAGGTTTGGTGTTCCACAAGCGATTATCATTGATCATGGGCGTCATTTTCGAAACATTATGATGACTGAACTTACAGACCAACTTGGCTTGCGTCATGACAGTTCAAATCCATATTATCCACAGGCTAATGGTCTGGTTGAAGCCATCAACAAAGTTCTAGTCATCATGATCCGACGAATCATTGGGATTCATAGGTCGAATTGGCATAACATGCTATTTTCAGCGCTTTGGGCATATCGAACCTCAGTAAAAACGTCAACGGGGTTCACTCCTTTCCAACTAGTTTATGGTCTGGAAGTTGTGTTACCCATTGAATGCGAAATCCTATCATTGCAAATGGCCATCGAATTACTTCCAGCCACTTCCGAAGAGGAAAAACGTTTGTTATACTTGGCTCAGCTAGATGAGAATCGATGTGATGCTGCATTAGCGATCAAAACTCATGCCAAATGTATTAAAGCTCAGTATTATCGAAATGTTACCCCTAGAAATTTTTCTGAAAGAGACCTAGTCTTATTGTACGATCAAGCAAATGATAAATTAGGCGCTGGAAAATTCGTACCCATGTGGCATGGTCCTTATGTTGTTAAGTGAAAGCTACCAAAAGGGGCCTATGAATTAGTAGACTTTGACGGGGTCTCTTTAGGTAAACCCAAAAATGGTCTTTACCTGAAGAGGTATTATGCTTAAATCTGGGCGTGGAGATTTTTAGTTAGGTTTAGTTTTCTTTATAGCTAGTGTGTTTTAGTTTAAAAAGTGTGCTTAGCTTAGAGAGTGTTTTTTGTCATTATTCTTGCTTATCTTGATTTTTCTCTTGATATTGCAGATGTCGACGCCTCTCCAAACATACATTGGTTTTGCTGATGGCGCTTGTCGTAATACACAGAACATTTCTTCTGCGGCTTGGGTTATTTATTCACCCTCTGACGAGTTGGTATATATGCATGGGGTAAGCCTCAGTCAAACAACGAACAACATTGCCGAGTATAGTGCAGTGATTAAGTTATTATCTGAATCTATTTCATTTGGGATTCGGAGTTTGATAGTGAGGTTAGATTCTGAACTCGTTGTATTACAACTTAATAGAGTATATGCCATTAGAAATCCAGTGTTATTGAGACTATTTTTGAGAGTTCGTCTCTTGGAACATGAATTTGACTATATTGAATATCAACATATTCCAAGATATTTAAATACATTAGTAGACGCAATTGCTTCTTGAATGTTAAGTAGACATTTGCAATAATCATACAAGTAAATTTAAAAACATTCCATAACATGTTTTACAAGATAAGCTGGTAATAGTGATATAGTATAGCATAGAAGTGTGTCAAATATACATCGTCTTCGATCATAGGTTGAAAAACACCTTATGATCAGCAAAAATGATAGTACAAAAAGCAAAAAATGTCATATGTGTCTACAATAGGCGATCATCCTATCACTGGTGATGATCACGATAAGAAACCACTGTACGGGCCACCTTACAAAAGAACCTCCTGAAATGTCCTAGGACCCCAATCACATAGCGCTGTAACCTAAGAGGAATGTCATCTACGCTGGTCTTCGGAATGTCTACTGTCAAATGCTCTAGATGACTCTCCAATTCGGCCAAAGTCTCTGTGTATTCGTCCTGTGGGGCTGGTGCTGCTGCAGCTGGTTGTTTCCTCTCATAGGGTCGGAGAGTGGCTGGTTGCCCTAGACCTACATCTGCATTTAAAACTTTTACCTGAGTCATCCCATTGCTCTCCTGGTGGAAGATCCATGTTTGGGTCACCACGATAATCTACCCCAGCATAAGGAAAGTCCTCAATAGAAAAAATTTGGTTCTCCAACCAATGAAAATACTCAGGAGTGAATCGAACGACCTCTGTCCCCTCCTCAGGATGACGAGCCATAACTGCAACCCAACGCATCAGTTTGGGCTCTCAAGGAAGTCTAGCTCCAACAGTGAGATGCTGGGGGACCAACATTGGGATCCTCTCCAGACCAAAGCTCATGACTAAAGCACCATATCCAAAGGTCTTCAGTTGTCTGTTCTTTGCTCTAGTCAGTTGGCCTTTTATATTAGCCAACACAGCATCGCACCAGTTGAAGATGGTGCCTCGAAAGCAGTCTACTGCCATCTGCATTTGGAATCCAGTGGCTATATGTAGTGCTGTGTCTCCGTAGAGCCTGGTAATAATAAACACAATCACTTTGAGCTCAGGAAGGGATATGGTTTTGATATCTATCCCTTTGTCTCTAGTTTGGTCATTGCAAAACTCTAGCCGAAGGCTATCGACAGACTGGCCACCTGGCCTAGTCCCGAATAGAGTCAAGTGTTCACCTTTCTTAGGCAAACCAGTCAAGAAGTAAATGTCTTCCGGCTCCATTTCGAGCTGGTGACCACCAATAAAGAAGCATTGGTCCTGTATGCTCCACCTGTCTACCAGCCACTGCAAAAAGTCCACCTGGGCCCTCATGCCAAGTATGGCCCAAAATTTGTATAAGCCACATGCCTTCAATGCATCAATCGAAGGTTGATGATTTATCACGGCGAGATATACATCCTTGTGCTCCCGTTCTTGCCAATCAAGCATGATATATACCCTACATTTAATAAAAATGCGAATTAAAATATCTAAAAGCAAAATTTTTGGGTGAAATTTGAGAAATTTAGGTTTAAAAACCCTTGTTGCAGGGACCGCACCCTCTCTGTTAGAGACAGTGCATGGGTCCGCACTTTGCCTTCACGGCAGGTGCGGACCCCTGACTTTTTTCCTTTTACGAAAAAGTCGGGGTCCGCAGGTTACCTGTGCTATGCCTACGGACCCCCGCGCGCAGGTTTCTAACCTAAAAATCCCTTAAAAAATGAAATTAAAGCATAAAAAAAAATTTGAAACGGATGAAATTAAAGAGTAGGATGATGTAGATTACCTGGAGGAGATGGCGTTCGATTCCAACGGACGGATTTTCCACAATCTTCACGAGAAGTTTCTAACCAAAAGCTCTCTTTTCTCACTCTGAAGTCAAATGGTAAAAATGAATTTACAAAAGCCCTTTTTATAAGTTTTTTGAATAAATGAGTTTTTAATTTGTTTATGTTTAACTTTAAAGAGGTAACTTTTGAAGCATTTTTATCTATTTTAAATAGGTATGAGTAATGTTTGAGTTTTTGTGCAGGATAACAGATTTTTCAGGCAAAATTGGTCATTTTCGACAAAAAACATTAGAGTCACCTTTAAGCTCTTTTCTGACTCCTAAAACATTTAAAGATCGCCGAGTTTTTCTTTTTAAACTCGTTAAAACGGAACTAAAAAGACGGTCCACTTACAGCCCTTTTCTGACCTTAAAAACATGAAAAGATTGCCGGATTTTTGTCGTTTCAAATTCGATATTGGTTATAAAACGATGTGTCATTGATCACTTTTTTACTTTTTCGGATCAGAGGCACTAATTATGAAAAGTACTCCTTGGTCATAATGATCAAGCGGTTCTCTCAAGTATTATTTTATACTTTTTCGGGCTTGGGAGACACAAATTTACGAAAAAGGACAACCATGGAGTTTTCTTAAGTTTTTCAGACTCTCTAAAATTGAAAAACGCCGAGTTTCTCCTATACTGTACTCGTTAAAATTTAATAGTAAAGGACCTGTTCAATTACAAACAGGAACAGACCACTCCTTCTTAGGGTTCAAATTTAAACTAAGTTGGACTCATCCAAAAGATGAGCTTATAATCAAGAAAATGTTATCCTCCTCAAGCTTGTCAAAAATAAAGAGGTACTTGCCAGAAATGGTGAGGGAAAAGAGAGAAAAATGAGCCTGTTTGTCATACTTTGTAACTGCTCTTGAACACGACACTTTTATTCACTTGGGTTGGGAAATCCTTTGCCTAACAATTGATCAAACCATATTGAAAGTCTTCAGCCGGTTTCTGGGTATTAACTTTGGGTCACTTGTCACCAAACCATCTGTTGTGTCGTTATGTGGTCAAGAGGTCAATGAAAATAAGCCATTCATCTGTGAAATATCTGTCATCCATTTTGACCATCCCTGAGTTAGTCTTTGTAACTAAATTTCTTCAAACTTGATCTATGATTTCGTGTTGTGGGCTTGCCTACGACAGATTGCTTTCTATCGACTTCAGCTAATTATCTAGAAAGATGATCTAGAAATCGTCAGTACCTTGGGATCTGCATGCCTCAATGGCAGGTTTCTCGCCTTTGATGATAGGTTGCATCATTGACCTTCGATCAAAGGATTCCGTGACATGTTCGACATCAGCACATCTATTCACATCTCATGGATTATACTGGGTACTTTGAGAGCCATTGACATTGCTGGTGGTTTCTCTCACACTTGTTAACAATTTACATCATTGACTGGTAATCAAGTGGTTTCTACCATGTTCAACTTCGACACATTCATTCGCATGGATAGAATCCTACTATTTCAGGAAGTAGAAATCAAGACCTTGGATCTAGTTTCCACCGTCCAGGCTGCGAGGAATTTTGTATTCATTAGACAGTGGACTATTCATAAACAGATGGCTGTGTCCATACTGTGTCTACATGTGTCTATACTTGTGATGTATTACAAGATCATTCCTATATCAGAGCAGTAGTTAGTTTTCTAGTCAGTTTTTATCTGAGTATGGGAATGCCTACCTTAGCGATGATATGATCTCATATATATATTTTGCATTGAATGTTTTTACAGGCTCCAACCGGGCTCTCCACAAGATGATCCTCGACAGGGAAAATTTTAAGAACTACCCATAATTTATATGTATAATAAATGGGCGAATCTCCATGGTATATAGGAAAAATGGAAGGCGATTTTATCAATAATATAATATGTGTATATAATTTTTTGGCGAATCTCTCACCAAGCATGGTGAATATTTTACTCAATTATAAAATCAAGTAAGATATTGGTATTACCATGGGTCAATACCATGTGTTATCATAAACCTGGAGCTTAAAAATTACTATTAGTAATTTATAAAAATTAATAAAATTAATAGTTGATTTTTATTTTATTTTTTATTTTAACCAAGCTAAAATGTTTAACATACATTAAATTACAACATCCATCTTTACTCTTAATCTACCATGAGAGGGATCAAATATTTTTTCACTCTATGCTAGTTTGCATATCACGATATTTGATACCTCTCGGGGGTTAGTAGATCCAGAGTAAAGATGGATCTATGCTGGTTTAATTGCCCCATTTAAATAGGCTACATTCAAGGGGAATACCATGGGTCAATACCATGCGCCATTTTGGTGAATACCATGGGTCAATATCACGTGCCATTTTTATTTTTATTAATACTAATATTAGGGTTAATAATGTTTTTTTGCATGGTATTAATAACAATCTAGTCCATGGTATTTGTCCCATAGTATTTTGCCCATAGGTTTCACTTAAATATAAGGCATTTTTTGAGTGTTCGTAAATATAAGGTGACTTATGGAGTAAATATAAAAAATGTTTTATTTGTTTACCATACCTCTTGTTTATTTATATTTTTATTAATTTACCATACCTCTTTTACAAATATGGTATTTGGCCGATAGGATTCACTTAAATAAAACCTCTTTCTTGAGCCTTCATAAATAGAACGAGGGCTATGGACTAAATATAAAAAGAGGTTTTATTTATTTACCATACCTTTTTAGTAAGTATAAAAAGACGTTTTATTTATTTACCATACCTCCACTTTACTTATATTTTTATTTGTTTACACCCTTGCATGTATATAAGGTGACTTATGGAGTAAATATAAAAAAATGTTTTATTTATTTACCATACCTTTCATTTATTTATATTTTTATTAATTTACCATACCTCTTTTATAAATATGGTATTTGGCCCATAGGATTCACTTAAATAAAACCTATTCTTGAAAATGGGTGAATGGAAGGTTGTAACTCCTAATTTCAAGGGCTAAATTTACCTTTTTTACCCTCTCCCTTAAAATAAGGTGGGCTATTTGAGGTGATTTGTAAAAATGTACTATGATACAAAATATTCGCCCACTAAAAATTTAAAACCCCTTAATTTCGCCAAAGGGCGAACATTCGCCCCTAAAATTTTCTATGATCCTCGAAATGATAAAGTACTTCACTCTTCTTAGATGATAAATGAAATCCTCATCTACTATAGACTTCGCACTTTACGGGGCAATCTGTTACACAAAATATTGTCACCATGACTATTTGCAGTGAGTATGGGTCTATCATCATTCATACTGTCCTCCTAAGCAAGTCTCAAACCTCAACTCTTCATGTCAAGCTTTGAAAATGAGAGAAAGACCTTAAAAAATCAATAAAGCTCTGGTTCCGCACTTTTTCTCACTGTTGCCTGCGGTCCTGCACCCCCTGTACATGTTACCTATCGACCTGCCCACTCTGTCTCTAAAGGAGTGGGTGTGGACCCTTGTGAAAGTCAAAAAGGCGCAAGTTTATTCTTAAAAACTCACTTTGGGTTAATTCTAGATGATTCTAGAAGGAATCTTGACGTGGATGGTTCGCTCCTGGGTGGTTCATGCATCCCAAAAGTAAAGGAGCTAATCCCTTGATGAAAGGAGCTTATCCCTTTGAAGGAGGGCTTTATCCCTTTGAAGGAGGACCTAGTAACTTCCCTCCATTGCACTATAAATTAAGGCATTGGGCTGGTTGCTAGAGAGGTTAGAAGCTGAATATTTTTGAGGGTGAATGCTGTTGGAATTGAGACTTCCTAGTTAAGCTTGAGAGGAGAGATCACATACCTTTTGGCTTCATTGGGAAGAGAGTGAAACTTGTCAAAGTAGAGGAGACTTCTTGATGGACCCTGGGATGAGCTTGTACAGCATCAAGGCATAAGGTTGTAAAGTTCTTCTTGATTTAAGTTAATAAAATCAGATTCATTTTTCTCAACAAATTGTCTTATGTGATTTGTTTCATGAATTCCTTGATCATCATGATAAGTATGCTTTATTATATTGGCTTTTCAGGTGCTATTTAATTTGTGTGCTTGTTTGTGTTTGCAGATTCTCTACAAGGGAGCTCATTTGGATCAACGGAGCGAGGCTTCCACAAACTTGCATTGGACCCAAGGTAGGCCTAAAACACTTGTTTGCCTTTATTTATAAACTGCATATTTAGAGAAAGATAGAAGTTGATTGGTTTGTTTGTCGCTAGATATCATTAGATATTAGGGAGGTCGGTCTTGTCCGCAAGAACGACTCATCCGGTTGACATTACCTCAACCTCGTTCCCCGTGTCTTGCTGATCCCCTGGATTGTACTATCTTGTGTTCTTCTATTCCAGACTCTACACTTGTTGTGAATGAGGATTGAGCTATCGAAAAAGTTGGTGTTGCACAACCAACCTGCATTTTCATTCGTGATGAGTATGACTGGGAATCTGAGCATGAACCCACGATGAAGGATGAACTCATTCTATCGGTGCCTCCTCTGCTTTTTCCTGACATCTTTGGTGATTTTTTTATTTCTTATTTTCCTTGTGAAAATTCACCCCTAGATGCATCTACTTTTGATCATTCGCAGAACACACCCAATGTCAGTTTATCTTTTGATAGTGGAGAGGACAAATCTTTCACTAAGAATCCACTTCATTTTTCATCTACTTTTTTCGGAAATGCAGAGGATGCACATTCTTACTTATCATCAACCCCTATACATGATTCATCAAATCATGAGGATGCCGATGAACATCCTTAATTTTTTGATCATGGTAGTCGTGATATTTGTACTTCTTCATTTGATCAAAATTTTGATTCACTTTTTATTAATCTTTCTAAGCCACTGGTCTCCAATGATCTATCTATTAAAGAAATGGAAACCCCACAGGCTATCGATGCACATCAGCCTTAGCTGATGGTTATGTCATTCCCTCACTGTCCTAAGATTAGTTCCACCTCCGATCAGAAAAACATTTGAAACACCCAAGGCTCCTCATCGCTCATATGTATGCATTGAAGATCAATCCAACACACAAATTTTTCTTCCTCCACCAGAACCACAAGAGCCCATAGCTTATGCACTTGAGGAATCATACACAGCAAGCACACTTGCAAGGCGTAAGTTGTCTCTCTTTCTCATGTTTTCTTGTCTTTCATGGTAAAAAGAGTACACATCCTTATCGTCTACATGCAGTGTTTCCCAACACCATATTAATTTCACAAAATTCTTGTCTTGCGCTTTCACTCTATTCTTTTCAATGGACACATTTAAACTCAGAGTGTGTTGGTCTTCATTGTTAAATCTTTCTTTCTCACTAGTTTAGATGTATATGTTTCTTGTGTACCATGCCTGCACCAACATGAGCCAGCTAATGCGCCAGTGGCTGTATTAGAAATATCACTTCACATGAGTAGGCTCATGCACTGTCTAGCGTAGGAGTATGTTTAGTGTTTTCCCTCTTGCTTTTCTTTGCTTTCTGGTTTGCATGTTTGTTTGGTTACTGACTTGGTTTGGATTTCTTGCTTTTTTTCTTTGCTTACTTGTTTTTCTTTCACTTTACTTATGCTTTTTATTTTTTCTTTATTTGCTTTCTCATGTCTATAGGTTAGCCTTACATGAAACCATGTTTGGCTTTCGAGATAAGTCGGGCAAATCTAAGAGGACTTGTACAACAATCAACATATGGTTATATGTTTTCCTCTCTCTTTATGAATAGATTTCTTTCCTTAGTCGATGATGCCTTGATGGAAAATACGTTCTGTTCAGAGTGAGTCTTGGTGAAAACATAACGCTTGCATTGTTAACTAGTACCGCCTACTCTAATCGGTTGTCTCCAGTTAACCCTTGTCAACTCAGTCAAACAGAGTAAGGTAAGGGGGAAAACCTTAATAAGTATGTCAGAGGTATATATAACATACTTATATGAAGAAACGACCTCTTCTACTCTCAATAAGTTAGGATCCCTCTTCCACCTCTGAAATAAATAAGTGCCTATGCACAATTCTTTAAAAAATGAAAAATGAATAAGGTGAAATAAGAGAAAGGCTTCCTACATAGAGAGGTGATACAAGTAACTCCACCAGGGTACTGACTAGGCTTGCTAGAAGCAAAGTGATGTTTGTGTTCCTACGTGACTCTTCTGAGGTACTATCCAAGCCTATAGGCAGCGAAGCAATGCCAGAGATGAAACTTAAACTCTGACAGTTATACTACTTGTGCATCAATTTACCCCTCATCCCCAATCAAAACAACTAGGTTGACTTGGTTTGGAATGTGTGCTGACCGACCAAGTGAATGGAAGGGACTACATATTTCACACAAGTTAGTGCAGAATCCATCATGATCAAAGAATCAAACAATAATTCCGGAAGGGTTAGACTCACTTTTCACAAAACAAGGTCCATACAGAGAGCTAGAGTTCTACCAATGTGTCTCCACTGTTGTAGTGGCTACAACAACCCTCCAAAATTTTGGCTCGCATGCAAATTTTAGAGCCTACCTTGGATCCTCTGATCAAACATCCTTGGTCATTTGTTGGTAAGATGATGATATCAAGCTTCCCCTCCTTGATCTTAAGAGTTGTTCATGTTCTCATCTTTATGCAACATGTGTCATCTTAGGCATAGGGATTGTTGTTTTCCATGCAAAGGGAATGTTTTTTTGCTTCAAGGAACATCTTGTGCATATGAGTCATTTTCATTGCATAGATATGTTTCACACTCACTTTAGGCACTCTTGTCACAAATTTTGTTGCATCAAGAAAAGTATATCTTATGCATTCTGGATGGTCTATGTTGTGTCACTAAGTATTCGTGTGTGATCATAGTCGAGTTCTATAAATGTTTACATATGTGTCATTGATCTCACACTTAGCCAATGTCCCAAGAAACTTAGCCTCATCCATCCTCCTAGAACTGTGCACTTTTCTTCTGCAACCATCAAGCTTCTTCCCTTGCCTACTGAAACCCCGTAGTGCACAGAGACCCTGATATCCTTTGGCATCCAAAACTATGCGATGGTTTCCTCTAGTTTCCTTCCCCCAGCAGCAGCCCACTTTCATCAGAAACTATGCACTATTGTCCCTCAGCTACTCAGTCTACCTTGCAACCTGAAATTGCATAGATGTGTCCTCCCGGAACCCATCCCACAACAGTGCCTTTCATCCAGAAACTACGCAGTATTTCCTTCTAGATCTGGGCTGCACTGCACTCAAAAATTGCACAGAGGTATCCTTCTAGGACCCCCATACCAAAAACATTGTCCTCTGCTTCAAAATTGCACAGTGTTATCGAAGTTGCCCTATCTGTCTTACAAGCAGAGAGCATGCAGTTGGGCCTCCCAAGGCCTCATGCCAACAGCAGTCACTGCCCACTAAAATTGCGCTGATCTATCTCTCAGTGACTACAGGAAAAGGTGACATGTTAAGATCACTCGCAAGGAGTGGAGGTGAAGGACCAAGAGACTAAGTGATGGTAAAGGATTAGGACCACATGCAAACTCCGTTGGATGCATGATCATCTCAAGGGTAAGTATGGTAAGTAAAGAACACCTTTCGAAGTACACCTCTTAGTTTATTTTGCAAGAATGCTTGTTAGTGTAACATCATCATGTCTTCAGTAACATGCATGTGTACAAACATAAAAGTCATTTCATGCATTTCCTCTACATGTCTTTCTTTCTTTTCACTTTTTTGACCAACTGTCGTCCCCAACATGTTGATTGCTATGCCATGTTTGCGACCTTGTTCTGGTGATATCAAAGGTTTTTCTTTGTGTGCATGAATTGTCTTCTGGAGGAGAACATCTAACATTTGACATAGGTGCTATATATATTAAAGAAGCACCAACTACTATCAAACATCAAGAAGTGTGAGTTTGCACAACAATCTTTGGTGTATCTACATTATGTGATAGATGGAGGAGTTGAAGATAGATCATGCGAAGATGGAGGCCATCATGAAATGGAAGATGCCTACTAATTTTTCTTATGTTAGTAGTTTCATTGGGGCTGCACAATACTTATGGAAATTCATAGCCTCATTTTTAGTGGTAGCAGCACCGCTCCATGCCATAACAACAAGTGGAAAACAATTCTATTGGGGAAAGGGTTAGCAGAGTGCCTTCGAGGAGTGAAATAAGAAGATCATTCAATCACCAATTCTTGCATTACCAAACTTGTAGAATCCCCTTGAAATGGGGATAGATGCGAGTGGTCATGATATGGGAGCAGTCTTTATTCAATGAATAAGGCCTATATGCTACCATTATAAAGTATTTCATGGGGTAGTCCTTAACTACCCTACCTATGACAAGGACCTCTATGTCCTGGTTCTAGCTGTGAAGAAGTGGAAGAACTATTTGATGGAAAAGGAGATAATAATCCACACAGGTCACTAGCCACTACAGTGCTTGTGCCCCTAAAGTAAGCTACAACATACTAGGAATTATAAGTAGATGGTGTTTCTACAAAAGCTCACTTAGTGATTAAGTACAAGAAGGGAAACACAAAAAAGTTGGTCGAAATTCTTTCAAGGCCACCCACATGAAAGATCATAGCTTGGGAACTCTAATGCACATGGTGCCATTCACCCATGATGCATACAGAGAGGCATATTTAGAGGATGAAGACTTCAGGGAGGTATTTTAGTAGTTACAGAGTCAGTGTCATGTGCATGATAGTGATATCACGTTTGACTACCACTCGATGATGGGTTTCTCTATAGGATGGATAAGCTATGTGTTCCTAAAGGTGAGCAATTGTTACAAATTAGAAAGGTTCACGCCTCTAAGGTTGCAAGGAAATTTGGTGTAGGGAAGATAGTGACCAACTTGCAAAGGTATGTGTATTGGCCCAAGATGTAAGAGAAAGTAGCTAGGTTCATAAGAGGATGCATGCTTTGTTTTACTAGTAAGTCTAGTAGCAGAAAACATGGTCTAAATCATCCCTTACCCATACCCACTTGTCCTTGGGAAAATATTTCCATGGACTTTTTGGGAGATTTATTAACAACCAGGAAGGGACATGACTACCTATTTGTGGTAGTTAACAGGTTCAACAATATTTTTGTTCTGATGCCATGTAAAAATACCATCAGTGGGAAAAAGCAACAAATTTGTTCATTGGACAGGTTTGGGTTTGGGATACCAAGGAGCATCATTTTAGACAAGGACGTGAGATTTCTTAGTTCATTTTGGACTACACTGTGAGAATGGACACAAAGTTGAATAGGTACACAACATTCCATCCATAGACAAATGGATAAACATGCACTGTAAATAGGACTTTGGTGCAACTATTGAGGGGATTTAATCATAATCATTAGAAGACCTGTTATAAAAATTTGGTATATATACAACATTATTACAATAGAGAAATCCACACTTATGCTGGAAAGTACTCATTTGAAACTTGTTTTGGATATTTTCGACCTTCACCTTTGGACATTGCATAAGGAGGAGTGAGGGATTATCTTATAGGAGACACTGGAGAAGTCACAAGAGAAATATAAGGCCAATCACGATCAACATAAAACATAGAAATCATTCAATGTGGGATACAAAATATGGCTACAATTAAACAAGGAGAGGCTATAGGGGCCTGGTAAGAAAATCAAGGCTTTGTGGTATGGTCCCTTTGAGATACTAGAGAAAGTGGGTGATAATTCTTATCGACTCAGTTATCATCATATATGTGCATTTACTCAGTTGTGAATGTAGAGAATTTGAAACTCTATGAGTCTTCCATGGTAGATTTGCAAGAAGGAAAAGTCTTCCTACTTTCTGTGGAGGATTTGGCACTAGATGTTCAGGAAGAGTTGAAAAAGGATATAGTTTTGTAGAAGAGGTCCAAAACTACAAGAAAGGGGCAACATAACCTTTGGTATATTGGGTTGAAAGGAAAACTTCCAGTCAAAGGTAAATGGTACACTTGAGAGAAGGTGGAGGAAACATTTCCTTGCCTCATTCATTAGAAGATTTTGGGGACCAAAATCCACCCAAAATGGGGAGCTATGATCCAGATTGGATCATTATATTTTTTTTCATCCACATCAATGCTTTCAAAGCGGAAAAAGTGGAAGAATCGGCTTAGAGGACCATTTTTATCGACATCACACAGTTTGGAAAAACATGGTCTAAAACCTTTGACCGAGAGAATTTTGAGGCATAAGATGAAATTTTTTAGGTGCAAAGATTTTTCTCTTTAACATATTACCTTTATTTCCCTATTCTATGCATAGAGACCCTTCCAACAGTGCAAGAGTTTTGTCAATCAGAGTCTATATGCGAAAGTTATTCCACTTTGAATTTTACCTTCTTGTTTTCACCACCATACTATTTGAGAGCATGCCACATCAACCCCCATATATTCGTGAAAAGGGGGCTAGCAATGTGAATATGATGAAGAAGGTTCTATAATATTCTATATTTTAACTCTGGTTAAGAGTTGAGGTAGTCAAACCTAACCATTGGTAAGCTATTAGGTTGTGTTATAATGATGCAACTAAGAGGAAAATGGATTCCCTTTTTTCGAGTGCATTTGTTCCATATCTAAGCGAAAATAACTGAGAGGGATAGGAGATAGAACATGCAGAGAGGATTTATGCACTTTAGAAGCCCACAGGCCACATACCATACTTCTTTGTACTCTTAGATATTTTCTATTTAGAGAAAGAGAGCAGAGTGACCTCACCTTCTAGCTAGGTCTTTCTCCCGAAAGGGCCTCGAAGGTCATATCTTGTGTAAAATATCCTTCTCTTAAATTAATTCATTTTTCATTATATTATGCTTATTAAGAGGATTAAAAGGTGTTTGTCATATTATGTGGCCTAATGTGGTTTAATTACAGGAAAATGAAGCATTTTTTAGGGTATTACTATGCAGAGGCTTAATGGAGACAACTAGGAGAGAATCTAGGGGGTTCCTCCACCTCCTTAACTCCCTAAACTCGGATTGGGATCACCATATCCTCTCTCACTAGTTCGAGTTCATTGGCAACCAAGTGACTCCTAATCTAAGTGAATATCAAAAAGGACAAGATCCACCATTTTCATGATCAAGGAGGGAACCACTCCAACTTTCAAGGGATCTTCCTGAGCTGCCCTTTTTTATAAATAAACTAGAAGAAGAGCTCATTAGGATTCACAGTTTTTGTTCAGTTAGGTGTAGCTATTGAGCTCCAAGCTTGACATTGTTATTTTCAACTTTTATGTGATGTATTAGACCTACACTTTTTGATAATGAGAAGTTGGATTTTAAGTTGCATCTGAGTTAGTTTTAGAGGGTTGAGACCCTTGGGTTTGGGCCCAACCTAGAGGATTTGTTCCTTCTTGTAATCTCTTCTTGATTGCAAGTAGTTCACAGTTTCTTGCATTTCAGTATAAATTAACCTATATAATCGTGTGGTTGCAACCTCTACATCACCTCTCTTGTGGGATAATGAGTGGAAGGATTCACAACCACAACCCAAAAAGATTGTGTTTATGAATTCTTGGAAATAGATTGTTGTTAGTTTTCATGTTTTACATTTTTTTTCTATAGTTTAGAAGTTAGTTTAGTGATTATATCAGTGGTATTTCATGAATTAGATGTTATTTAAATTCAAATCATCTTTTCCATCATAAGTTATTTCAAAATGATAATTGGATGCATGCATGTGATTGATTGTAGGGTTGGTTGATCTATAGGGAAGGGAACCTTCACCACTTCCATCCTAAGCTCTTTAATCTTCTCCTTCCACTTCCAAACTCTATCCCAAAACCCTGTTTTATAAGCGATTCTGCATAGGTCACCGAGAGCATTCATCCTAGTGCAAGACAGGCCTATGAGATGTCTTGAACTTGTCTAAGGGATAAAACCAACCTCCTTTCATTGGTTTCAACTACTATCCACCTTTCCATACTCTCAAGACAATGTTTTCACCTACAAAAACCACTCGGATGCCCTCCTCTAGCATTACAGGCTTGCATGTAGCATTACACGCCTCTTGTAGCAATCACCTATAGCAAACCTGTAGTAGCATTTTCCTTCATCAGTATCGATCCCCACCACAAATTTGACTGAGCATAGATGCATAATGACCTCCAGTTGTGGTAATATGATCAGGGGAAGTTCCTAGGCCACTCTAAACCTTCATTTTCTTCACTACAAAAACATAGTAGAGTAAGTTCCTTTATCATGCAAGTAGGTTACTGATTTATTAGAAAATATGAACTAGGAAGATGGTACATGAAATTCTAATTGATAGTTTGATGAATTATGTAATATAAATTATTTTTCTTTCTGCAAGTAGATGAGATAATTTGATGAATTCTGCAAGATAACATAGCTTTATTTCAGCAAGTAGATTAGCCTTTGTCCTTTCATGAATTGATTACTTAAGCTTTTACAAGTTGAGTAAAATTATGGCATTTCTATTTTCATAGTTAGAAGCAATTTCCAATTTTCCTTTTATCAACAAGATTTCATTCTAATTCAATAGGAGGCAGGGTCTCTGAGAACTTTTTGATCTAATGTCATAATTGAGGGTCACATGAGTGGAATCATATTTGTTGTGCATATAACACTGTCACCTCAAATTTTCTATGAACCTCGAGTTAATAATTTGAGTTGAGGAGCCCTTGGGAGTTGCAACATTCTTGGTGCAATACCGGGGCTCACCACTTTTTTACGTCATTATCGGGGAGTTGTCTACGTAGATGTTGTTTCTACTTAAGCATTGTTTTCTATTTTGCATACAGTTTTTGAAAAAGTAAAAAAAAAAAAATTTTTTTTTTCATGCCTCATAGGAGTAGGGATAATGAAGGAAATTTCATACCAAAAACCCTCACACCCTCAAACAGTCAAACTTCACTCTTCTTTGATGACTATGAGCTTCCCTCTCTAGCTACAGGGGATTTGAAAGACCGTGTAGGTGAGTAACCTAAATTTTTTGAAGAACCTATTGGGAAAGAAGAAGAACCCACTTCACCTACCCAAACTATGGCTGAAAATAGGGACAATAAGGTTTTCCCTATCAGAGAGACCATTGGAGAGGCTAGAATGAAGGACATAATCCCTATTGCCCTTCCACACTTCCATGGCTTAACCTTTGAGGATCCTGATACCTTCATGTTTGAATTTTTTGTTGTCTGTAAGACCTATGACTATGACCCTGATGAGGAGAAGCTAAAATTATTCCCCTCTACCCTTAAAGATGCAACCTTGTGTTGTTTTAGGGGTTTTCATGGGGATAGCATCATTACCTGGGCCCAAATGCAACAAGTCGTCAATAACAATTACAGGGACTACTATAGGTCCAAATAAACCAAGGAAGAAATATTTAGGACGACTCTTGGACTTGATGAATCGCTAGAATACTATGAGGAGAGATTTCAACTCAGTTATAGGAGGGCAAGTTGTACCCTTGATCCTAAATCACTCAAACTAGTTCTTCTTCGAGGGATTAAGGAAGACATGTAAACCCTCAACATGTTGTCTAGAAGATATGTCTATCAGTTATCCTATGATGACGTTAAAACTGTGTTCAAGAATCACTCTAGGGCTACTAGGAAGGGTAGGGCTAGTCAAATATTGGTCAGTTCCTCTCCCTCCACAACCTCTATTAAGAATGAGATAGGTAACATGTTGGAGGATCTCAAGAGTGAAATGTTGCATACATTTTCACTGCAAATGGATACCATGCAAATCAAAAGAAACATGAGGGATAAGAAAGTGCACTAGCCATCTTCTGCCCTAGATGCACCAAATGATATCCTAGGAACAAGTGCCCATTAAATGTCATAGATGTCTACCTAGTCTGTGAAGAAAATCATGCAACAAACAAGTTCCCTTCTTTGCTAGGAATAAAAGTTGTATATCAAGAAGAAGAAGGGGGGTTAGAGCAACTTTGTTTCATCAATAAAAGAAGGCATCAAGGACCTCAACCATATCAACAAGGCAAAAAGGTACACACTACTCCTATTATACTCCAAATCAGAATACACCCTTACAACCTTGGTACTCTTCCACTCACCCATCCTGGTCCACACCTCCTTCTTGGCCTTATGCTCCTCCATATCCTCCTCAACCTCTCAACCATCCTTTTTAGCAATATCCACCCCGATCTTCACAATGGGGCAACCCATTAGAAGGGTGGAGTCCTCAAGTTAACCAACCTCCTAATTTATTGCCTCCACACCAAACTCAGCCACAACTCACTCATCCTACTCCACCTAAGAAACCTTAAATTCCTGCTTAATCAAGTCTGAACCTGAACAACAAGCAAGCACAATAGGTCTATAATGGAGAGACATCTTATCCTAATTAGGCTATGGAAATCTAGGAGATCAACCTTTATTCTGGGAGAGTGCTTCATGATAACCACACACCTTCTTAACCTGAAGAGCTTGAAGGAGAGAAGGAAGAGATTTTCTTCAAGTCAATATACCTCCTTTTTCTGAGAGGTTGATCCACCCTATCCAAAACACCCCAAAAGAGGTTGAACTTTTGGGAGAATTGAAGAATTTGTTGTTGGCATTATGAGATAAGTGTTGTCCTTGATGGCAAACCTCACTGATGACAAATCATAGTACAGAAGGTCAGCAGCAAGGAATTGATGATCAGACTATAAGAAGAAGAGAAAGTTCATACACGCAGGTTCGTTAAGCCCAAGTCGCGTGTACACGCTGGTTGGCTTCAGCAAAAGCGTGTGTATGTGGAAAAGTACCTTTGGTCCATGGCGGTTATTCCTTGGAAGTTGTGCCTATGGTTTTGGACCTTGGCGTCTCGGCGGACGTGTTGATCCCTAGTTTTGAAGTTGATGGTATTGGATTTCTATGGTTTTGGCTCTTGGTATTGAACAAGGCCTAAGGCTATATAAAGGGAAGGAAATCATTAGGCAAGTGTATCTGAAATGTCTTGAATATCTGATGAAGCATTAGATCCAGTATGCAGGATATGGGTTGATGATGCATTGCTTGATCTGAGCTAAGGAGAGATCTCATCGGTTGATGGAGAGCAAGATCTAAGGAGAGATCGGGATCAAATGGTTTGAAATGAACTATCTTTATGATGTTTATTCTAGATCTACATACTGACGCATGTATTGTTCTATAAGTATTATGAGTATGATTGATGTCTGGTACAGCTGCAAGTTATGAGAAATTATTTTTAGATCTGTACGCGGGTTGTCTTTGGCGAAAGCGCGTATACACGCGGTTTGATTCATCGAAGTAGCGTATACATTGTAAAGCTTGATACTTGAAGTTGCAGATGGGTCTGATGGTTATTACAGAGTTCTGTGTCTGCTCTGTGTTCTGGTGACGGTGTTGTTAACAGGCTTTCAGTGATTCAGAGTTTGATGATTGTTTTGAGCTTCAATGATAGTTATGGGTCCAGTATGAAAATTGGATGAAATGTGGCCTTTCAGATTATGTGTTGTGCTTCAGTGTATCCAGTCTGAAAATTGATGAAACGTGGTACCTGGAGGAGAGAAAATTGTAGGCAAGCACCTACGTACTAGTATCTAAGCTAGTACAAAAGCTAAGGGAGATCTTTGGAGCATTGTAGCAGGTAGCAGCCTGTGTACTAGTAAATGGATCGGCTAGTACAAAAGCAAAGGGGGTTGTAGCTCCCGTACTGGTATAAGACTGCACCAGTACAAATATTGTAAAAGTATTTTCTTATTAAGAAGAAGATTGAGATGACTTGCAGTAGGTGGTTTTCACCCACATTGGGTTTCCACCTTATATCTTTGTGTTCATGTGTGTGGCTTTTGTGTGATGATCTGTTCTGTTATACTCCACCTGTTTACTGTTAATATGGTTAATAATGTTCTGATGCATTTACTGAAGATAAGCTAACTGAATCATAAGATTTCTGGATATACGCTAGTTGCTTTAGACACAACAGCGTGTACACGCGGGTTCACTTAACTGAAGTAGCGTATATATTTTTGAGCATTGAAAAAGTTTTATTGATCTAATAATACTGATTCACCCCCCCTCTCAGTATTATTTCCAACAATTGGTATCAGAGCAGGTCCTTTGGTAGAAGCTTGATCGCTTGAAGGAGATCCGTGGAACAATGGGAAAGAAGCTTAAGAAGAAAGCTCATAAGAAGAAGAAGACATCTCATAAGATCTATGACAGTGGGAGAATCGATTGGGGATTAGGTATAAGAAGCTCTTCAGATTCAGAATCAGATTCAGAATCATTATCAGGTATGAATGTGTTATCCTCTGATGTTCCAGCCATATTTCCTTGTGAGACAGATGGAAGTGATAGTGAAACTACTGAACTTGCTCTTATGGGTGAACAAGAAGGAAATGAGATAGAAGCAGAATTTAGAAGACTAAGAAGCAAAATTAGAACTCAAGAAGATCTTCTGAACATAAAGGATAATACTGCTAAGGCTCAACGAGAGTTATTCAAGGAGAAATATCAAAATTTGCAGGTTGAAGCAACTTCTCTAAGAAATGAAGTCAATGACAAAAACACAACCATCAAGAAACTCAAAGATAGATCCAGCTACTATGAAAATCTTGAAGCTACAATCCTCTCACTAAAAGGAGATCTTGAAGAATCAAAGAAGCAGAATACAGATCTACTCCAAGCTACTGCAAAACAAGAAAACGAAGTCACCAGCTTAAAATCTCAACTAGAATGTGCCTTCCGAGTTCGTCAAATGCAGCAGGATCTGAATGAAGAACAAGAAAAGGAGATTCTCAAACTAGATCTGAATGAAGAACAAGAAAAGGAGATTCTCAAACTAAGGCATCAGTTGGAAGAAGGAAGGAAAGATGGAGAAGACATGAAGAAACAATGTCTAGAAAAGGAGGAACAACTTCAAGTTGAGGTAAATATCTTGAAAGGTAAATTAGAAGAAAAGGATAAAATTTTGAGATTTCAAGATAGTACTAAAGCCTTGGATGATATTCTTAATAGTCAAAGGTCTCCTGCTATCAATACTGGTCTTGGTTTTCATGAATCTAGCTCACAAGGTGAGGCAAGGAACTCTAAAGAGAAAACTAAAATGATCAACAAGGAGATGAAAGGTCAACCCCATCAACAATCAAAGAAAAAGACTCCTCAAAGAAAATCTTTTACTCCTCCTATGAATAATATTGAATGTTATGTATGTCATAATCTTGGACATGTTGCAGCTAGATGTAGAAGAAGAAGAGTTCAAGACTATTATGCGGACAGGTCATCTCAATCAAGGTACTTTAATGGATATTGCTTTGCTTGCAATATGTATGGTCACAAAGCTGCTGATTGCTACAGGAGGAATATGAAACATGTAAGATGTTATGCATGTAACAAGCTTGGACATATAGCAAAGGAATGCAGGAACAAAGGATGGACATCACATCAAAAGGAGAAAACCTCATCACACTTGAAGATATGGAGGAAGAAGGAAGTACAGTCAGCACAATGTACTGAGACACAGCACAGCACAAACATACCAGACTCAGGGGGAGCTGAAGGTGTAAAACTTCAGTGTTCTAATTCTCATACGCAAGTTTCATGAAGTATAGCCGCGTATATACGCGAGTTTCACACTGCAAAGTCGCGTATATGTCAGTCTGAGGAAAAGCAGTGGGGACAGATCAGAAAAAGGATCTGATATGATTCAGTCTGTTATTTGCTCTATTGGTTACAGTCTGCTGAGGATGTGTGGAAATGTTTTGTTACTTGTATGATGTCTAGAAGTGTTTTTGATCCTAACTTGAGGATGATGATGTTTTGATGCTTATTGCTGATATATGCATGATCAGATCTAACAGATGGCACTGGTTGAGGGGGAGCATATGCCTTTAGTAATTCGTTGTTGGCATTATGGTTAATAATCCTTGGTGATGATTCTTATATGGCTAAATGATATATCTTGCTATGATGTGGTTGTGAGTTGTCTATGATAAACTCTCATATGATTCTTGAAGTTACATAGAAGATGTTCAGATCAGATTTATGGTTGATTCTTTGATGATGCATATATGGTGCTTACATGGTGATCTTCATAAGGACAAGGAGAAGTACAAAGCTTGAATACACATCTTCCTCACTTGATGATGAGTCACTTATATACTGCTGTTGTCATATGCATAAAGATCATACAGTTATGATGCAGGCACTCATGTGGATAAGGATTGTTGCTGATGATGATATCAAGAAGCTTTGTCAAAAGAGTTGAGCTCAAGATACATAGTGTTGTACATGGATGACTCCTCAAAGTCACTGTCTTGGAGACATGATGATGAGTTCATATCTATATGATGATAGGTTGATACTTACATATGTTGATTGATGCAGATGTTCCCAAGTAATAATACTTGGATCATGTAGATCTTGACGTTGATGAAATGGCTATGGTGGTTTCACATGTAATGTGAATGATTTCATGATGATGTTCAAAAGGAGGAGTTGACATCTATGTTCAGACATACCTTGCTGCAGGACATTTACAGGTTGCTGATATGAAAATGGTTGTACGCGAGTTTCATAAGGCCTATCCGCGTATATACGCTTGTTTATGTGGATGAATACGCGTATATGGAGTTTTGAAGGAAATCAGCAGGGACAGATGTTGGTTGCAGAAAGTCTGATATGGGTCCGACAGAGATCATCTGGCACAGATTCAGGGGGAGCAGATAATCTTCCAATGATGCATTGTTGGCATTATCTTAAAGCTTTTGGTTCTAGTTCACATTTGTTGTTGGTTTCAAGTGGAACAAAGGCGAAATTGGTTGCTGATCTGAATGGTGATTATCAGATGCTGATAGTAACTTTCATAAATCTTGGTCTTTCATCTCTATGTCATATATCTCTTTTGTGGTATCTCTTTCATGGTGTCGAGGTCATGTAACGACCTATTTTGGTTTCCCCACTATGCCTGGGATGATTGATGCAATATGATTGGTTGTCATATGTAAACTTTTGATGTATCCCCACTTGGTTGGGTGGATGAGTCAATTTTTGTATATCCTCACTTAGTTGAGAGATGGATGTATGTATGAGTCTTTGGTGATAGGAAGGTCTTTTATGATGTATAGAGTCATGTTCTTCTTGAAGAACATCTTTTGCAGATCTTGCCTACAGTCAGGAAGAGCATGTACAACACACTTCAGCGGTACAGAGATTCAGCATGTACTCAAGGGGAGCATGGACAGATTGGTACACCTTGGCATATACAAAGGGGGAGACTATTCAGAGATTTCAGCAGGTACTCAGGGGGAGTATGGACAGTGGAATGATTCAGCAAAGGAAGAGAATATCTTGGTCCACCCTTTGCCCTTGATGTCAAAGGGGGAGAGTGATAGGTGTTGTTGCCATCAAGTCCAAAGGGGGAGATTGTTGGCATTATGATGCATGTGTTGTACTTGATGGCAACCCTCTCATAGAAGAATATCTCACTTATGTATAACTGGGTGAATCTTCAGAAGAGATATCAGATGTGACTGATGGAGGACAGCTCAAAGGAATCAGATGATGAATCTTCAGAAGAGATATCAGATGTGACTGATGGAGGACAGCTCAAAGGAATCAGATGATAGTTCTAAGTGTGACAAGTTAGCTTTGCCATCAAGTCCAAAGGGGGAGATTGTTGGCATTATGAGATAAGTGTTGTCCTTGATGGCAAACCTCACTGATGACAAATCATAGTACAGAAGGTCAGCAGCAAGGAATTGATGATCAGACTATAAGAAGAAGAGAAAGTTCATACACGCAGGTTCGTTAAGCCCAAGTCGCGTGTACACGCTGGTTGGCTTCAGCAAAAGCGCGTGTATGTGGAAAAGTACCTTTGGTCCATGGCGGTTATTCCTTGGAAGTTGTGCCTATGGTTTTGGACCTTGGCGTCTCGGCGGACGTGTTGATCCCTAGTTTTGAAGTTGATGGTATTGGATTTCTATGGTTTTGGCTCTTGGTATTGAACAAGGCCTAAGGCTATATAAAGGGAAGGAAATCATTAGGCAAGTGTATCTGAAATGTCTTGAATATCTGATGAAGCATTAGATCCAGTATGCAGGATATGGGTTGATGATGCATTGCTTGATCTGAGCTAAGGAGAGATCTCATCGGTTGATGGAGAGCAAGATCTAAGGAGAGATCGGGATCAAATGGTTTGAAATGAACTATCTTTATGATGTTTATTCTAGATCTACATACTGACGCATGTATTGTTCTATAAGTATTATGAGTATGATTGATGTCTGGTACAGCTGCAAGTTATGAGAAATTATTTTTAGATCTGTACGCGGGTTGTCTTTGGCGAAAGCGCGTATACACGCGGGTTTGATTCATCGAAGTAGTGTATACATTGTAAAGCTTGATACTTGAAGTTGCAGATGGGTCTGATGGTTATTACAGAGTTCTGTGTCTGCTCTGTGTTCTGGTGACGGTGTTGTTAACAGGGTTTCAGTGATTCAGAGTTTGATGATTGTTTTGAGCTTCAATGATAGTTATGGGTCCAGTATGAAAATTGGATGAAATGTGGCCTTTCAAATTATGTTTTGTGCTTCAGTGTATCCAGTCTGAAAATTGATGAAACGTGGTACCTGGAGGAGAGAAGATTGTAGGCAAGCACCTACGTACTAGTATCTAAGCTAGTACAAAAGCTAAGGGAGATCTTTGGAGCATTGTAGCAGGTAGCAGCCTGTGTACTAGTAAATGGATCGGCTAGTACAAAAGCAAAGGGGGTTGTAGCTCCCGTACTGGTATAAGACTGCACCAGTACAAATATTGTAAAAGTATTTTCTTATTAAGAAGAAGATTGAGATGACTTGCAGCAGGTGGTTTTCACCCACATTGGGTTTCCACCTTATATCTTTGTGTTCATGTGTGTGGCTTTTGTGTGATGATCTGTTCTGTTATACTGCACCTGTTTACTGTTAATATGGTTAATAATGTTCTGATGCATTTACTGAAGATAAGCTAGCTGAATCATAAGATTTCTGGATATACGCTAGTTGCTTTAGACACAGCAGCGTGTACACGCGGGTTCACTTAACTGAAGTAGCGTATATATTTTTGAGCATTGAAAAAGTTTTATTGATCTAATAATACTGATTCACCCCCCCTCTCAGTATTATTTCCAACATTTGTGTGTTAAAATACCCCTTCTCTAGAATATTAAAGATGTTCCCATCTATAATGATCTCATCAAAGAGAAATGTTTCAAAAATTTTGGGAGAAGAAAAAGAGACACCTCCACCATAAATGTTGTTGGCCAATTATCTAATTTGATGCTTGGGAGGGTGATCTTCCCAAAATATCTAGACCCTGGGAGTCCTATAGTAGATGTGCACATTGATGGCCTTATAGTCCCTAACACCCTAATTAATCTTGGGTCTGCAATCAATGTGATGACTAAGGAAACCATGCTAAACCTAAACCTCCAAGGGGCTTTGAGAAAGACCACCACAGAGTTGCAACTTGCAGACAGATCCATAGTATCTCCTTAGGGAGTTGTTGAAGATGTTATGGTCTTCATTGACTCTTGGGAATATCCTAATGTTTTCCTAGTTCTCTGGCCCAAAACCAAGTTTAACGGCTATCCTCGCATCTCGGGATGGCCATGGTTAGCCCCTGTTGACACTTACATTAGTTGTAGGGTTGGGAACATGACTATTAAGAATGGAAATTTGTCTAAATAGATGATATTGTATCCTCTTGATCAACCTTCTATTGAGCATGACTTACCCTTGTGGTTAGAAGAAGAAGAAGAAGATGAACTGTATCACACCACCCCCCACCAAATATGCATTCAAGACATCATTACAAGATGGGAGCAACATGATGAAGATGATCTCATTGACCATATACTTCAAAATCAAGCTCCCACTCCAATACCCATTGATGAGTTGATGCAATAATTTGAGAGTAATCCTTGGGATGAATTATGCCCTATTGAATCAATTCCAGACCATGTCAATATTGTAGAGTTTGTCCCACCCAGAACCTTGAAGATCAACCCTTCTCTCTCTGCAAAAGAGGAAGAACAATTGTGCAAATTGTTAAGGCAACACCTGAATGATTTTTCTTGGGGCTATATGGAATTGAAAGGTGTGCATCCCTCAGTTTGTACGCACCATATTTAAATCAAGGATGGATGCAAGCTTGTGCACCAACCCTAGAGGAGGATGAAACCAGCTATTAATGATATTGTGAAAGAATAACTGCAAAATCTATTGAATGTAGGGTTCATATACCCCATTTAAGATAGTGAGTGGGTGTCACCTCTTCTGTTAGTTCCTAAGAAGAATGGGAAGTGAAGAATCTATGTGGATTACTGGAAATTCAACAAGGCTAGAAACAAGGACCATTTTCCTTTGCCCTTCATTGACCAAGTCCTAGATGGCCTTGCAGGGTAGAAATTCTTCTCCTTCCTAGATGGATTTAGTGGATACAATCAAATACAAATTAGCCCTGAAGACCAAGTCAAGACCACATTCACATGTCCTTGGCGTACCTTTTCTTATAGATTTCTTCCATTTGGTTTGTGCAATCCCTTGTTACTTTCCATAGGGAAGTTTTGAGTATATTTGTTGAATTGGTTCATGACTCTGTCGAAATATACATGGATGGTTTCACTCCTTATGGATGTCACTTCCATGGAGCCCAATCTAATCTGTGCAAGGTTTTGAAAAAATGAATTGAAATGGATCTATCTCTAAGTCATGATAAATGTAAGTTCTTGATGAATGAGGGGACTCTCCTTGGCCATTCCATATTCAAGGATAGGATACAGGTAAACCCAAACAGAATTTCCATTATCAAAAGGGTCCCTACCCCTCAAAAGCAAAGGGATGTCGTGAGATTCTTGGGACTAGTGGGGTATTATAGGAGGTTCATCCAAGACTTTAGTAAAGCTTCACCTTTGTTTCATTTACTAGCCGAAGATTTATATTTTTGTTGGACCAACAGTTGTAAAGAGGCCCTTGAAGTGTTGAAAGAAACGTTGACCATTGTACCCATCCTAAGAGGTCCCAACTAGGAATTGCCTTTCCATATCCATACTGATGCATTAGATAAGGTTGTGGGAGGAGCCTTTCGACAAGTAGAGGATAAGTTGCCTTATGCTATTTACTTTATTAGTAAGAATTTTTCTAAAGATGAAATGAATTACACTGTCACTGAAAAACTAGAGCTCTTAGTTGTAGTACAATCTTTAAACAAATTTAGGAACTGTATCACTAGGTACCAATTTTGTTTTCATACTGATCATGAAACCATTAAATATTTGATGAACAGGACTGATGTTAATTCCAGGATAATTAGGTGGTTTTTATTTTTACAATAGTTTGATTTGACTATTATTGAAAAACGAGGAAACTAAAATGTGGTTGCAGATTTTTTGTCCAGGTTAACCTTGCCTACAGGTAATGAAGAGACGATGGATGATAAACTGCCAGATGAGCTTCTCTTTTCCATCTCAATGTTTTCTCCTTGGTTGGTTGACATGGAAAACTACTTTGTTGCTAGGAGGTTCCCTCCTAATCTATCATCTAGGGAGAAAAACAAGATTGTAAGGAAAAGCTCTCCTTTCACTTGGATTGGGGGATGTCTTTTTAGGTTGGGACCAGATCAAATATTGAGGAGATGTGTAAGAGAGGAGGAGGTATTTGAAATCCTCTCAGCATGTCACGATGGTCCTTGTGGAGGTAATTTTTCTACAAAAATGACAACTTTTAAAATTTATAGGCTGGCTACTATTGGCCCACTTTTCATCAAGATGTAAGGAGATATACCACTCGATGTGATCAGTTCCAAAGGATGGGAAAACCCACACCCATGGATGAAATTCCCCTACAGCCTCAAGTGTCCTTAGAGAAATTTGACAAGTGGGGCATGGATTTCATTGGGTATTGATCCACCATCAGGGCAGAAAATCTACATCATTCTGTGAACTGATTATTTGACAAAGTGGGTTGAGACAAAGGTAGTCAAAGGAGAAACTGAGAAAAAGTTGCAGAATTTTTAAGAGATAACATCTTCTACAAGTTTGGTTATCCAAGGGGGGTAGTCACTGATCAAGGAGCACAATTCACATCCAATTTGACTGAGGATATCATGAGGCAGCACCATATCAAGCACAAGACATCCACTGCCTAGCATCCTCAAGTGAATGGGTAAGTAGAGGTCACAAACAGAGCATTGGAGAGCATCCTTACCAAGGTTGTTAGTAGCAATAGGAAAGATTGGGCAGAGAGACTAGTATAGGCCACTTGGGCCTACAATACCACTTGGAAAACCATCACTGGATTCACTCCATATGATTCGGTTTATGCGAAGAAAGCTCTACTTTCTATTGAGTTTGAATATAACACTTTGAGAATGGCATCTCAATTGGACTTAGATGTTACCACATCACAACAAGAAAGGTTGTTCCAATTGAATGACTTAGATGAGTTTAGAATGCAAGCTCTCTTACACATTGAAGCCATAAAACTACAAAGGAAGGTCTGGCATGACAAGCATATCAAGGAAAATACTTTTCAAGAAGGGGATTTGGCCATGTTATATGATTCTAGGTTCAAATATCTTAAAGGGAATCTAAAGACAAGATGGTTGGGCCTATATCTAGTGGAACAGTGTCATGAAAATGGATCTATCTAGATCAGAATCATTGATGAGGAAGACATTCCCTTGTTTGTAAATGGTTACAGGTTGAAGTTATATAGAAGACCTCTATCTAAGGAGGAATTTATCAGTTCAGTCAATAAAGAATTGAATGTGATTTGGAGTTTCATAGCTTCCAGTGCACAACAATCTTAGAAATTTAAATAAAAATAAAAATAAATAAAATGCCTGGATGAAAACCTCTATGAGGTATCTGAGGCCAACTCCAAGGTTGAAAACCTCTTTGAGGCAACCCAGGAGCAAAAAAAAAGAGAAAAAATAATAAATATTCCTAGGTGAAAACCTCTCTTGAGGCACCTAGGGTAGGAATGCAAGTTGAAATCCTCCTCTGAGGAAGCCTATGTGTCTCAAGAAAAAGAGAAAAAAAAAGACAAGAAAAGAGAATAAGGAATAAGCTTATATCATAATTGTTAACCTTTCTTTTATTTTGTAGAGTTGTACACAGTGGCAGATTTCATGGCTACAAGCCAAGACCTACAATATACCATCCATTACTCTACCCATACACCTCATATCCATTCACATTACTATCTCTCTCCACCATCCGATCATCAAGAAATCCAAAATTCATGTCCTCTCTATGATGCTACAAGGACCTGTATTTCTACAGGAAGGTCCTATAATGCTACAGGAGGAGCTTGTGGAGCTACAAAAGGGAGATTCAAGGAGGAAAACAATCCAAAATACCACCCCGACTCCGATAAATGATAAATAAGTTCCTCCTATGATTTTTCCATCATCCATCCACTTATTTCACCAAACAATTGCTCAAAATTCTCCACCCTCTCCTACCTTAAGGAAAAACACAAAAGGTACCATTTTCTATCTCTATAGTTCCTACACTAATCCTCCATGAGTCTAACCCTATCCTCATAGCTCATCATCCTCTCCTTCATGCAAATTGAAGACTTCAAGAGGAGAACAAAAGACTGCTATAGGAAGAAACTCCTCTTATAGTAGCCTATATAACCACACAGTAATAACTGATATCATGTTCTTTTCCACCACCAGAAGGGACAAATTTTCTATATGAAGGAAGAAAGCTGCTACAAGTGATACAAAAAAAAATTACAGGAAGATAACAAAGGGCTACAAGAGAAAAAATTTGCTACTTGGGTGTTGGATAATGATTAATTAATTGCTACAAGGTACAAAGAAACACAACAGAGTTGCAAAGGATTTGCTACAGACATGATAAATTATCCAAGGGTGAAAGGTATCCAAGTCACTAATTTGTTCATCACATCATTCCTTTCTTTTGATTTAGTTTATTGACCATCATTTCTCTCTCTGTAAGAAGAAAGACCTCTCTATTAAGTGTTTTCAATTCTAGAATTTAATGAGCAAAGAGAATTTAGATTGCTAATAAAGCGTGTTCATAACAATTTGATGGATAAGATGATGTGTCATGGCCAATAATTTTTATCAACAGTAAGAGGTTTGGAATTCAATTAGTATGACATTGGTAATGAGGCAATGGATTCCAATAAATCATTATTCTCATAAGGAGAAGTGCCAGAGGAATACCAAGAAGACAAACCAAAAGCAAGGAGTTGCCCTCATAAATAAAAACCATTACAATTGAAGAATCACCTGAGAGAAAGAAGCAGCCTAAACCTGCATTAGAAGTTCCATGGGAAACTAAGATATGGGAAGAAATTAAAATATAGGAGTATCAAGAAGAACAGTAGGAGGAGCAACACATGTACCAACAAATATAGAATGAAATAGGCCAACATACATGAAGAACCATGGGATGAATAGGTTGCTCAGAGGATGAGAAACAGTTTCAGTAGGGGGTATGATAGGCCTCCAAAATAGACACAAATTAAGGCCCATCTAACATTTCTTAGACACATGAAGGCTATTTTAAACCTCTCTTTCTACACTTAATAATGTTCTTTTATATTTAATATGTTCTTAGGAAGGTTTAGAGATAATTGCACATAATGTGCGTAATATTATTTATTTTTGTAGAATATTGTGAGAATATTGAGAAGATTATGAAGATTTAGAGGAGATAATATAGGGACTTACTCCCTAATATAGGAGGATCAATATTGGACAATAAATGAACAAAATATCATGAAATTATTGACAGATTTTGGAGCTCTAGTGATTGAGAAAATCTAGGAATGTGTTCCCTGTCATTTGATGCAAAATCCTAGTGTTGGGAACCAGATCCACTATTTGATGTATTTTGGAAGGGAAAGCTTCCTCCTTTAAAGAAGAATGCATCCTTGTAATTTTTTATAAGTAGCAATTCAAATTTTCCTCTAGAGGTGGGTATTTATTAGTCCTATTGTGGAGAAAACTTGTATTTGACTCCACTTTCATTTCTAGAAGGGATGCACTTGGATTGATTCAAATGATGAAGTTTTGTGTCATTTTTAGCTTCTAAAGCTTGGTGTCTTTCTTAGGACTCAAAGTATCCTTGGGCTTGGCCATCTCAGGAGCCTAAGATCCCTTTTGCATGATTTTCTTTTCTTCTTTTCACTTTGTATTCACATGCATCTCTTATTCTTGTTTTTCCTATTTTTGCATTCAGTATTGATGCTTCTTTTGTTGTAGGATTAGGTTAAATGATTGAAGTAAGTTTTTTTGTAGGTTATTTACAAATTCATAAGCATGATGCATCCTTAGAACAAATTTTAAAAGTCATCTTTATCATTGAGCTACTTGGATTTGTTTACTAGTTCACAAATCTATAATTTCTGGAAATCCCTTGTAGCAAAATAGTAGTAATTTTCTGCTATTTTTCAGAACGTGTTAATGTGATTCATTTAAGTTTATTTCACTTGGATTAGGTCATAAGAAATTCAAGTTAATAACAAAATTTTCCCCAATACATTTTCACTTAATTAGGTTAGACATTTGATAGGTTAACTAACTCACTAGTTCTTAAATTTCCAGTTTTTAGAGTAGTAATTTTCTGCTATATTTCAGCACATGTTAACAAGGGCATTTTGTAGCGATTCCACTTGGAATGGAGACCTAAGACATCCTAATTAATAAATTATTTTTTTTCCACCCCATTTCAGTTTGATTTACTTGGGAATTTAGCAATATTTTTCTCCTGTTGCACTACAAGCCTCCTGTAGCAATCACTTGGAGCAAACCTGTAGCATCACTTTCCTTCACAATTTTTGATCCCCACTGCAACTTTGAATTATTATATATGAATAATTACCCCTAAGCTCTAAATCCATGATTAGGGAGACCTACAAACCACTCTAGACCCCTCCTTCCTCCATTGCAAGCACAAAACAAAAAATAGAGTTAGGAAGCCATTTTCCCATTTGAAACTCTTCAATGCAAGTGAAGTAGACTTAGTTTCTGAATTTCATAGTTATGTGTTGTAGATTAACTTTCTTCTTTCCAAGAAATTTTCAATTAGATTAATTATTTCCATTTTGCAAGTCAAAAAAATAATTTGATTTGTTTGCAATTAGAGTAGCATGGTTTATTTCTGCAACTATTTTAGGTTAGATTTTATGACATTCACTTAATTATATCAATGAAAAGACACATTGCATGTTGCATATACAGTGCCGACCCCTCTTAAGTTTGTACAAACCTTGTGTTGATAATTTAAGTTGATAACCTTAGGAGTTGCAACATTATCATTGCAATATGGGGGCTCATCACTTTTTGGCACCGTTGTTGGGGAGGTGTCAAAGTATGCATTGTTTTCTACCATAGTTGAATCATTTGTTTTACTTTTTGCAAGAAAAAGAAAATTCATTAGGCATATTTCATTTCAAAAATAGAAAATTTCATTGCATTAGCATTCTTATTCAATATGTATATATATATATATATATATAGAGAGAGAGAGAGAGAGAGAGAGAGAGAGAGATATTTGTCCAACACCAACCCCCCCATTTGATCACATGGTGCAGTAAGAACCACATCACCATCTACTTTTGTAGGTAGAAGAAGAAGAGGTGGCATAGAAGATAGAATAAATGGATGGAGATGACAACAATGAAGAAGATCGTCTTGGGTTTCACATTCAAGATACTGATGTCATTTTTCATATGAAGAACATCCATCCATCTTTCCTTCCCAACTTCCATGGTATGAGGTCAAAGGATCCATAAACCTTTCTCTTATAATTTGAAATCCTTTGTAGATCTTATGGTTACTTACTAAACATTGAAAAGTTGAGGTTATTTCAAGTAATATTGAAGGATAGATCTCTTAAATGGTTCGTGATTTTAGGGAGTAATTCAATAAGATCATGGAATGATATGCAAAAAATATTTCTAGAAAGATATAAAGATCATGATTTTAAAGAAGAAATATTTAGAATGAATCAAAAATAAGATGAGAGCCTTGAGGATGTAATATAGAGGTTCATGTATAATGTTAAGAGGTAAAAATTACATCATTTAGGATCTGACACCCTAAAAACCCTCTTACTTTGAACAATTAGGGATGAGTGGATTGATCTCCTTGATATCATGAGTAGAGGTTATGTATACCAATTATCATTTGAAGAAATTTGTGAAACATGCAAACACATATCAAGAGGAAGGGCAAGAGTAAGTAAGTCAACATCGAGATCGGTAAGTTAAGCTAAACTTGGAAATTTTTTTGATGACTTTAAAACAAGAATTCTTTGAAATCTAAGCAAACAAGTAGAAATGTTAAGAATGAAATATGAGTAAAAAGAATATGATTATGTTTGTGTTGTCCATGCTCAATCACATGCTATTAAATATTTCCCATCATTACCAAGGTTGAAGGAAGTTTACCAAGAAGACAATGGAGCAAGTCAATCACCAAAGCAGCTATGTTATGTAGCTCTAAGAGGACCATGGCAGCCTAGTCAACCTAGTATGGTGCAAGAACCTAATTCAGAATTTCAAGTTTATGCACATCCATCTCAAATTAATTGGAACACCTTGGCCATCTCAACCCCAAAACCAATCTTGGAAACAAGGTTGGCAAGGACCTTATGGGAGAAATCCATAATATCCTCAATATTTTCCTCAATATCCTCCATACCCAACTCCATGTTATCCCTACCATCCACCTCCACCACAACCACAACCCCAACCACATCCATCTCAAAGATCCACTCCCACTCAACTACTTGTACCACCATTTCCAAACCCACACAAGGAAGTAGCTCAACCCACTTACAATGCTGAGGTACAACACTTCCTAACATATCCTCTTAATCTCAATGGTGTTCATCTTATCTCAGGAAGAATATTTAAAAAAAGAGATGCTCTTAATTTCATTGAAGGAAAACATTCAGAAAAAGAAGATTCAAATGAGAAGACCTAAGAATCATGGGTTGCACTTGATGAAGAGTAGATATCAAAATCAGATATTGAGAAAGTTCCCTCGTGTTTACCATCATATCCTCCATGTGTTCAAGAGAATAATATGCAAAAAGAGGAATATTTGAATGTCATGGTAGAAGAAGACATGAAGAATGATCCATATGAGCAAGTGAACCAATGGCATTAAATCTATATTGAGGTTTCGTTCCTAAAAATCAACAAGATGGGGCATCACTCTCTTCTTCAACTGTGCTTGATATCGTCAAAGTCAATCATTTGGCCTCTAAAATTCAGGTACATGTCAAAGCATATATTTTGAGCCTACACTTAAGTTTCTTTGTCATCTTGATGTGCACATGGCTCCATTGGAAGTATTCCTATACTTGAAAGAGATTTTATTTTTTCAAGCAGAGTAGGATAAAAAAAAGAAATAAAAAATGGAAAAGTAAGAGGAAAAATGAAATCGCAGGTGGAAACCTTCTTTGAGGTGCCTGAGATTGGCTCATTGATTGAAAACCTCCATAAGGTGGTCAATGTATTGGAAAAAGAGAACACAAAGAAAAATAAAAGATCTTAGTTGAAAACCTCATTAAGGCAGCTAGTAGGCCTAAAAGAAAAAAAAAATGAAAAAATGAAAAAAAGTTATTTCCTCCATGTATCTCTCTCTGATGAATGCAAGTGCTCTCCAACCTCTGGAAGCAAAAAAAATAAGTTAGATACCAAAAGAAAAGTTGATCAAAAGCCTAGTCAAGAAAATTCAAACTTGGGCTTTGTCCTTCTTTTCGCAGGTGCTCCAAGAGGACCAAGGTCATGCCAATCCATCACCCTCATCCATTTCCAACATCCACCCATCATTTCCAACCCTTTCCCATTCATTGTCCTTGTTGTCCTAAAATGCTACAGGAGGGTTTTGTTTTGCTACAAGGGGCCAAAATTCAAAGAGCAGAAAATTGTTTTTATCATATCTTGAAAACCATGCATACATTTGCTGAGTTGTTTCATGGGGATATGAATATGGATGATGTAACATGCTCAAGTAATTTTAGAAAATTCTAGTGCACATTTTTTGAGAAATCGACCTCCATCACCTACAACCATTTTTAAGTTTTCATGAGATTCGTGCATCCATTCGAAAATATTTTTTATGGGAAGGTGCATAACAATGATGGAAACATGCTAAAAAAATTTCAGGTCAATGTAGTCTATCATTTGAGATATATGAATAAAACAATTTTGCTATAGGACACTGTCCTAAAATGCTACAGGAAGGACTAGAATTGCTACAGGAGCTCACATACAAGCTCTCCTCCATCCTGCCTTCCATACCATCTCATCTACATACTCCTAACTCATATAACCATCTCTCTCCACCCTCTAATCAACCAAAAAGTCAAATTTTTTCTCTTCATTGTAATGTTATAAGAGGAGTTTGTGCAACTACAAGAGGGATATCCAACAAGAAGAACAACCCAAAAGGCTACAATTCCTTGAGGAAATGATGAAGAAGGTCCTCCAATGATTTACTCATCGCCCATCCATCATTCATCCACTCCATTTCCCCTAAAATTTCTCAAAATGTTCACTTTGTCCTGCCTAAAAAAACACACAGAGACCATTGTTATCCAATTTTCCATTCTTCACACTACCTACTATTGGGCAGTGGATCCCCCCATAGCATGTTTTTGGGGCTTAAAGCCCGAGTGTTGGCCAATATAATGTAAAGACTCCACAAAATTCGGGCGTGGAGCACGAGAGTCTAGGATGAATCATAGGGTTGTCCACCCTAAAATAATGAAATTGAATGTAAATTGTGTCGGCCTACCCATGGTCTGCGAACCATAGGATTGTATAAATAGAGTGAGGCTCTAAGTGTAAAGACAGTTTTGAGTTTTTGGAAAGTAATAGATAGATGCGAAGGCATGGTTAAAGGATAGAAGTGGATCTGAAGGTATTGGGTTGTAGTAGTAGGTAAAGGCTCTACAGTTGAGTGCACAGAGGCCTAGTAGAGTTCGCAGCTGAGTGCGCGGACCCCAGCAGCTAAGTGCACAGGGTAGAGTCATGTCTGTATTGAACTAAGCTTGAAAATGATCATTAATAAAGCTAAGTTGATTCAGCATATTGTGCATCTGTTTCATAGATCTATATTTTGACGTTCATCGTTAATGGTATCTGTTTATCTATATGTGAAAACTTGTATGTATGTTTACGTATGAAAACTTTCTAAGTAATTAACGAATAGAACCTAACTAAGAAAGAATTGGGTAATTAATGATGGTCGTACTGCAGCTAGATTTGTGTGAAGGCAGTCCCACAGGACGCAAGGAGTCGCTGGTGCGTGTAATCTAGTAAGCGTGAAGGTTGAATCGCGTACCTAATGCCCATATCAGACATGCCCAAGGTGCGAAACCTGATTCCAGCACCCTCCCATACTACTTCAGGTGAGACCTCAGTCCACACTTTGCGGACTGTTGCCGAAAGGGCCAGTAGTACCAAGATTTTCTTGGCTAAAATCACTGTTGAACCTGGGTCAAGCCCCACATAGCCAACAAATGGTTCTGTTGCCGGGACCAGGATCTGCCTAAGGGATGTCTGATGTTGTGCCACTGGAACCCAACAAAGAAGGAAATTGAAGAGTGGTTGGACAAGAAGATTCACGAGTTCTCGACACAGGAAAATAGAACTTCGCAAGTATCTGAGAAAAGGTGGTTGGATCGTTACATGTATACGGAAATCCACGAGATTTTCTTTGCATCCTTTTGCTCTAAACTGTATGAGTGGATAGTGAGATTAAGATGTTGTTATGTGAAAAATAGGTTATGTGAATACATTAATGTTTGGGATGACGCAGAGTAGAAAGTACTACAAAGGTAACGGGGAATTAGCAAACAGCCCATTAATTTCACCTTCGCTAGAAAGCGAGGAAGAGCTCACTCAGGTCTTTCTGAGAAGTGCAGTCATCTTGATAAGGTAGTGCATTCTGCAGTTACCACCTCCACCCACGCCACCACCTGCTTCACCTCCCTCACCTCCATCTCCACCCACTCCACCTCCACCAACCCCACAGTTTAGCATGGTGAGTGCGATCAAGCTACCCGTATTCAGAGGAGTAGGGAATGAGGATCCGGACCAGTTCTAGTTTGTGGTAAGAGCAATGTGGGAAGCGCAAGGGGTCACGGATGACAACATTAAGAAGGCTACATTGGTGAGCACACTGCAGGATCGCGCATTGACATGGTATATCAAGCACTCTAATGACCACCCAAACGCAGGGATAGCAGAGATCCAGAATGCGTTGAATAGAGAATTTAGCCAGCCAAAATCAGAGACATAGTCAATCATCAGGTTTAAAGAGATCGTGATGCTTCCAGGCGAGACCCCCTGGGATCTGAATCAAAGGTTGAAGAGTATGATCCATGAGGCTAATATGACACTCACGGATGCATAGCATTGTGCATGGTTTGTGGCATCCCTGACACCACACATGAGGACGGTGCTATAACAACAGAAACTTTCCACCCAGGCCGAAGCGTTGGAAATGGCAAAGAGGTTGCATGAGACCCCGATACAAGATCCTAGGTTGGGAGTTCAACAAATCCACGCACAACTATAGAGTATCTGCCTAGAAATGTAGAGCTTGAAGCAAGATAAGGCACCACAGCTAGAGGCACGCGAGGAAGTATGGTGCATAAAATGCAAAGGCTAGGGCCATGACAAGGACCAATGTCTAGTATTCGCAAACTACTTGGCAGGAGGGGGGCCAATGTCGTTGAGACCAGAGGCACAGGCAGGGCCAAGTGCGAAACCCACATTATGGTGCGCGATTTGTCAGATAGGAGGAAAACTCACGACGGATAATTTTCATTTGTTGCAGAAGTATACACAGACTCCCCAACAGTTGTTTTGTAATTTCTGTAGGTCAGTAGGCCGTGATGAGCACACTTGTTGCAGTTATGAGTTAATGATGGATCGGACCCCAGCCTATAGGATGTAGACAGAAACACAAGCCCTCAACCTAGCTACAGGGATGGTGCGAACTGGATTTCAGGGGCAAGGTCAAGGATGAGGAGGAATGGGACCAGGAAGGGGCTGTAGACAGTTAATTTGTTATAATTGTGGAGGAGCAGGGCACTACGCCTACGATTGTACCAACCCGACGAGAATATCTTGTTCATACTATGCTCAGATTGATCACGAAATGATAGATTGTCCTACGTTGATCGCACAGATACACGAGAAAGGGGTACTCCAGCATCCTCCGACTCAAAATATCCAAATGATGTTTGAACCGCGCGAAGAAGAACCAAATGTGAACATGATGCTCAAAAGTGGCGCAACCACAGGGGAAAATAAGGAGAAGTAGCTTGGGGAAGATACATGGGTTTGTAAGGCTCCCGCAAAGGAACCTGAGTTTGATGTAGAACGCGCAAAGGAGACGTTTATGGAAGCTAAGAAGAGCTTCACGGAGGCCTCCACTTCAGGTAGTAAGGATCAACCAAAGACAGGAATGGATCCTTCCATGCTCACTACCTTTTTGTATACATGCATGAAACTATTGCGCGACAATAAGGCCGTTAAGGGATGACAGGAGTTGATCACCAAGTGCGTAGGGTCAGGGGAACTGCACGTAGTCCGGAAACTGGGAAAGCATGCATTGTACACTGGAAGGGAAATGAGATTAACGGCGCAGATTCGTGAGTATGAAATGGATTAGGTCATCCTAGATCTGGGATTAGACACGAATGCGTTACCAAAGCAAACATGGGAACGCATGGGCAGGCCCGCGTTCCAGTGGTCCCCTATTCAATTACAAATGGTGAACCAACAGAAGATTTTTCCCATGGGGAGGTTGCAAGGGGTAACAGTTGATATCAAAGGCGCCAGCACACAAACGACTTTGAAGTAATAGAGATTGTCGATGATAGCAATCCCTATCCCAAGTTGCTAGGAATAGACTGGGCCACTGATATGAATGGAGTCATCAACCTGAAGAAGCAGAAGACGATATTCGAGAAAAGTCCCTATGTGTAGTAGTCTCACTAGACCCAGCCGAAGGAGCACGCTACAAAGAACTAGTGCGCGATGATGAGCTGGATTGTATTTACCAAATAACGACATGAGACCAGGATCAGGTGAACCTGAATGCAGATGGGAAAATCTCATGGGAGCGCGACAGCTCCTGTACTTCGGATTCAGATGAAGAAGAAGAACGCTAGTAGAATTGGTTGCATGAAGCGACAATGTTGAATTGCAACATGATGATTAGATCACTTTGTTGCATGACGATAGAGGCAAGGGAACTGCCAACATATGATGTGTTATAGAAATTTTTGTGCCTTGCATCACTGAGCATGAAATGTCAATAATAAAGGGATCCAAAGTCCCTAAACATGTTGTTCCTACCCCTAGAGGAACAAGGCCAGCAAACCACAGCACTTCACAAAAGTTCTCCACCTGAAAACACTCAAAAACAAGGCAATTCTGGATCATGTCAACTGCTCCACTGAGCATATGTGCTGAATGTCAACTGCTCCACTGTCTACCTGCGTTGAATGTCAACTGCAAAGAAGGCTACCTGCGCTGAGCGAGTTTGGACAAGTGGTAGAGTCATTCCTCAAGGTGTCAATGCCCAAGAAGCTTCCAAAATGACACTTGGATCAGGGAATTCGACTGGTGATGAGTAAGAGGTTCCAAATCTCCAAGTGGAAGCAAGAACCTCCAAGTGGACTCAAGAACTGAAGTGGGAGAGGACACTAGTCAGTCTTAGACTAGTCTCAAGCTGACTCATCCTCTCTCCAATATCCCTATATATAGATCTCTCTCCATGAGGTCTGTTATCACTGAAAATTCTGTTGCCAAAATTGCTCAGACTAGCTTAAGGACAAAGTGTTTTCGCAGCGCATAAATCCTTTAGCAGTTTCGCAGCGCAACCTGTTTTAGGTGATTTCGTAGCGCATAATTCATATTTTGCACTGGCTGCGCTACGAAATTGGGAAATGACAGATATTTAAAGCAGATTGATGGAAATACTGCAGGAAACGAGGTTTGTCAAGCTTGTCATATTTTGATGGTGATTATTGGCCAGGCGGTGCAAAAGATATGATAATGCAACTTCAACAAGCGAAAGGAAAGACCAAGAAAGCTGCAACCAAAAGAGCATCAGAAGCTGCATCACAAGCTGAGCTTGCAAGCAATACCTCAAAGGATGCTTTATTAATGCAAAAGCTCGGGGAGTCCATATCTCCAATGAAAGAAGACTTTATTATGGTTCGTTTGCAATATGCATGTTCTCATTGTTGTCACTTCATTGTTTCTGGCAAACGCTGGGCTTGCAGCCAATGTAAGAGTTGACAATTATGTGATATTTGTTACGAGGCACAATAAAAGCTTGATGAAAGGGAGTGAAATCCTGTCAACAGTAGGGAAAAAGCATTTATTTAATTCTGTTGAAGTCACAGATGTTCCTGCAGATACTAGGGACAAAGATGAAATTGTGGAGAGTGAATCCTTTGATACCCGTCAGGCCTTTCTTAGCTTTTGTCAAGGAAATCACTACCAATATGATACCTTGCCACGTGCCAAGCATTCTTCCATGATGGTTCTTTATCACTTACATAATCCTACAGCACCTGCATTTGTAACCACATGCAATACCTGTCATCATGATATTGAAACAAGGCAAATAAGGCATATTTCTCTGTTTTAAGTTGTCAACTTCCAGGAGGTCTTTAGAGCAGCTGAAAGAATATTTTCGAAAATTGAAAGAGGTTTTTATTAATAACATACTGAACTAGAAAAACCTCTTTCAGTTTCTTCAAATTGATTATGAGCTGGGAGAAACGAGTGACTAAAGTTGCGCTACGAAACTGCTGTAGGTGCAGTTTTTAATTTCCTGTTTTACACATCTTCTTCAAAGACAGATTCTGGGCAGGTGGAGTAGTGTTTTAAAAAACCAAAAGAGGTTTTTGTTAAGTACGGAATTTTTCACAAAAACCTCCTTCAGTTTTTTCAAATACGTCTTCTGTGAGAAATTACGAGCTCTGTCTCAAGACATATTTTTCAGCCAGAACATATGGGAGTAGTTGGTTCGATTGCAGATTTATGGGTTAAATATGAAGCTGAAGTGAAGGAAGTTTTCTCAAATGATAGTGCTACTAAAGCTGTTGATTGAAGATACCCTTGATGACAATGAACATGAGCCTGAGAGCTGAAAACAAAGCCTTGAAGAAGGAGGTTGTAAATTTGAAGATACAGCTAGATCAACTAGCTCACTGACTTGAAGAAAAAGGTGCCATTCTTAGTTTTGGGTCAATTTTGTTTAAGCTCCATTATTTTGAAGTCATATAAGTCTTTGATACCTGTGGAAGAAGTCTAAAGAGTCAGAAATTCAAGCAAAGAATGCCTTAAGACAAATGCACTCTGTTTTAGCAAAAACAGCAGTTTTGTAGCGCGCTACGAAACTGCTGTAGGTGCTGTTTTATAAGAAAAACAAAGAGTTTAATGATGGGGTCAGTGAATTTTTGAATGAAATGCCTCAAGAACGTAAGGGAGACCATACAAGACTCTACTAGCTATTCAGAGAGTGACAAGTGTACTTTTTGGAGAAAAGGTGAAATATTTTGTCTTTAGCTAAAGCTTTGTTAAAGGTACTTTATGACCGAATTGTTAGGGTTCTGGTTATGGTTTCCGGTGATTTGGTTTGTACACCTGTTCAGTCCACAAGGCTTCCAGCTCATTGGGAATATTGTGATATGCGTTGTTTTTGAAGAATTAAAGAGCTAGGAACATGTTCTTTAAGTAGTGAAGAATAGTGGGAGACAAGGACCGTGAAAACAGGGCACTTATCTTAATTGATTAATGAGCCATCTACGCAGCCAGTATCCAAAGCCAGCTTGTTCAGTGTATTCTCCTCCAACATATCTCGGCCAAAACAAAAAGTATACAGGTGTAAAGAATCAGAAAGTGATCATGCTACGAGGAGGAAAGATTTGAGTTTTGGATAAATTAGGACCTTTTGTAATTACAGTTCAGCACTTATGTAATTAATGAATTAGTTAAACAGTAGATAGGAGTAGTTAATAGCTCAGTCTTCGAGCTCCCCTCATGCTGTAGGAGGAGGCTCAAGATGGTTAAGAATGTATTTCTATATATAGATCAGATTTGGATGTAATAGGGGTTGGATGTTTTGATAAAGGGGAAGACTATTTTGGTTTATGTATAGCAGAGCTCAGTAATACAAATGACTATTATTTCTTCTCAGGATTCACAATAGATCTTATTGTTCAAATGTGTGATGGTTATTCTCTTTAGTGTTCTTTTACAGTCTTGTTATTGCATAATCACTCAGAACTCATGTTTCATGCTCTGACTTCCTGTATGCTTGGAAAACTGTGTTTCATATAAGTTATGTTTGAACATTAGATGTAAAGTGCCCTGATTTCTATGAAAGGATAGTGCCATTGTTTACTGAGATTTTAGTGACTCCATAAGCCCAATGGGAATCACTTTGATATTTGTCTAGCCAGCTTATTTTTCATGTGTTTTTTAAGAGTTAGCCATCTTTCCTTGTCATTAGTCAATATTCATAGTCTGTGAGAGAGCCCTCTCTGACTAAGGAGGCTAAGCCTTAGTCTAAAGCCTGGTTTGAAATAGTTACACAGAATCTTGCTGATTGGCAGCCTTCAGTACCTGATTTTGTGATAACATTTTGGTGCGTCTGCCGGGAGTCGAAGATTATTCTTTCCCGAAATCATGAAGCTGAACTTCTGAAGGTAGCAGGAGCTCAGAAGGTTTTTGAGGCTGCAAAACTACCTTGGCGACTCCATTGTTGAAGAATTCGAAATTCATACATTCATGGTGATTCCACTGGAGTCATGAAGGACCCAGAAGCTACCATTCTTAGTTCAAGGTATGCATGCATAGATTTTTCAGGAATTCATGGTTTCCCAAATCATTTTCCCAAGGATGCATATTTTCTAAAGAATGGTCCAAAATTCAACGGTGAAGATTTGAGTTTAACCTTGAAGCATATATCAGATTTTTGTGAATTTGCACAGCTTCTTAGAGTTAAACATGAGGATGTTTGCATTATGTTATTCTATGATTCACTTCAAGGGAAATGCAAACAGTGGGTTGAAAGCTTTCCTGTCAAATCCATTAAGTCATTTCAAGACTTTTGGCTTATGTTTTTGGAGGAATGGATAGATAGGTCAGAGGAGGTGGCAAACTCTCCCTCAGTTGAAGGTTTCAAACAATGGAATAATGATCATAGTAAAGAAGAAACAAATGAATCTTTTTCTTTGTCCTTGTCCTCATATCTAAAATCCTTTGACTGCAAGGCAGAGGATAGGATGAGATTTTTGGATGAATTTGCTGAGGACCTTGAAAAAGAAATTGAAGGTTTAGAAGGTCAAATTCAGGCATATAGTTTTCATAATCATGATCATTATTTTCAGAAGTTTTCTATGGTAGAACACAAGGAGAGAATGCTGGTTCCTTTCTCTTTCACGATTGAGGAACTGAACATTGTCGTTGAAGATCAGTTGGCACAACCTGAAAGTTACAAGAATCATCATCAAGCTGATCATGTATTCTGGGATCCTGTAGCTGACTACATGGAAGAGTTTTACTCTCAAGTTTTTCAGTTTTTCTATGAAGATCAGAGGCAATTTCAGTGGCAGTGGTCATCACAATATCATTGTGGCTCTGAACTCCGATGCAGTCAAAAAACTCAAATATCAGATAAAACAAAGGATTGGCTACATTGGAAATTTCATATTGATTGAGCAGAAAGAAGTTGAAATTGTTAGGGTAGGTAGGTAGGTAAATGCAAATAACCTCAAGGTTGACTGAGCATTTTTTTTTTAGTAGATGTAGTTTTCTTTTTCCTAACAGTGATCAGCAAGCTTAAGCCCAAGGTGAATGCCCCAGAAGCTTGAAAGGGATGCTTGTCAAGCAAATTTCTGTTTGTCATAAATAGATAAGGCACTGGACCTGCGAGTTCTTAGTGTACCACAAGGGCACACTATCCCAAGTGGAGCCACTGTTATCACTGAAAATTCTGTTGCCAAAATTGCTCAGACTAGCTTAAGGACAAAGTGTTTTTGCAGCGCATAAATCCTTTAGCAGTTTCGCAGCGCAACCTGTTTTAGGTGATTTCGTAGCACATAATTCATATTTTGCACTGGTTGCGCTACGAAATTGGGAAATGACAGATATTTAAAGCGGATTGATGGAAATACTGCAGGAAACGAGGTTTGTCAAGCTTGTCATATTTTGATGGTGATTATTGGCCAGGCGGTGCAAAAGATATGATAATGCAACTTCAACAAGCGAAAGGAAAGACCAAGAAAGCTGCAACCAAAAGAGCATCAGAAGCTGCATCACAAGCTGAGCTTGCAAGCAATACCTCAAAGGATGCTTTATTAATGCAAAAGCTCGGGGAGTCCATATCTCCAATGAAAGAAGTCTTTATTATGGTTCGTTTGCAATATGCATGTTCTCATTGTTGTCACTTCATTGTTTCTGGCAAACGCTGGGCTTGCAGCCAATGTAAGAGTTGACAATTATGTGATATTTGTTACGAGGCACAATAAAAGCTTGATGAAAGGGAGTGACATCCTGTCAACAGTAGGGAAAAAGCATTTATTTAATTCTGTTGAAGTCACAGATGTTCCTGCAGATACTAGGGACAAAGATGAAATTGTGGAGAGTGAATCCTTTGATACCCGTCAGGCCTTTCTTAGCTTTTGTCAAGGAAATCACTACCAATATGATACCTTGCCACGTGCCAAGCATTCTTCCATGATGGTTCTTTATCACTTACATAATCCTACAGCACCTGCATTTGTAACCACATGCAATACCTGTCATCATGATATTGAAACAAGGCAAATAAGGCATATTTCTCTGTTTTAAGTTGTCAACTTCCAGGAGGTATTTAGAGAAGCTGAAAGAATATTTTCGAAAATTGAAAGAGGTTTTTATTCCTAACATACTGAAATAGAAAAACCTCTTTCAGTTTCTTCAAATTGATTATGAGCTGGGAGAAACGAGTGACTAAAGTTGCGCTACGAAACTGCTGTAGGTGCAGTTTTTAATTTCCTGTTTTACACATCTTCTTCAAAGACAGATTCTGGGCAGCTGGAGTAGTGTTTTAAAAACCCAAAAGAGGTTTTTGTTAAGTACGGATTGTTTCACAAAAACCTCCTTCAGTTTTTCCAAATACGTCTTCTGTGAGAAATTACGAGCTCTGTCTCAAGACATATTTTTCAGCCAGAACATATGGGAGTAGTTGGTTCGATTGCAGATTTATGGGTTAAATATGAAGCTGAAGTGAAGGAAGTTTTCTCAAATGATAGTGCTACTAAAGCTGTTGATTGAAGATACCCTTGATGACAATGAACGTGAGCCTGAGAGCTGAAAACAAAGCCTTGAAGAAGGAGGTTGTAAATTTGAAGATACAACTAGGTCAACTAGCTCACTGACTTGAAGAAAAAGGTGCCATTCTTAGTTTTGGGTCAATTTTGTTTAAGCTCCATTATTTTGAAGTCATATAAGTCTTTGATACCTGTGGAAGAAGTCTAAAGAGTCAGAAATTCAAGCAAAGAATGCCTTAAGACAAATGCACTCTGTTTTAGCAAAAACAGCAGTTTCGTAGTGCGCTACGAAACTGTTGTAGGTGTTGTTTTATAAGAAAAACAAAGAGTTTAATGATGGGGTCAGTGAATTTTTGAATGAAATGCCTCAAGAACGTAAGGGAGACCATACAAGACTCTCCTAGCTATTCAGAGAGTGACAAGTGTACTTTTTGGAGAAAAGGTGAAATATTTTGTCTTTAGCTAAAGCTTTGTTAAAGGTACTTTATGACCGAATTGTTAGGGTTCTGGTTATGGTTTCCGGTGATTTGGTTTGTACACCTGTTCAGTCCACAAGGCTTCCAGCTCATTGGGAATATGGTGATATGCATTGTTTTTGAAGAATTAAAGAGCTGGGAACATGTTCTTTAAGTAGTGAAGAATAGTGGGAGACAAGGACCGTGAAAACAGGGCACTTATCTTAATTGATTAATGAGCCATCTACACAGCCAGTATCCAAAGCCAGCTTGTTCAGTGTATTCTCCTCCAACATATCTCGGCCAAAACAGAAAGTATACAGGTGTCAAGAATCAGAAAGTGATCATGCTACGAGGAGGACAGATTTGAGTTTTGGATAAATTAGGACCTTTTGTAATTACAGTTCAGCACTTATGTAATTAATGAATTAGTTAAACAGTAGATAGGAGTAGTTAATAGCTCAGTCTTCGAGCTCCCCTCATGCTGTAGGAGGAGGCTCAAGATGGTTAAGAATGTATTTCTATATATAGATCAGATTTGGATGTAATAGGGGTTGGATGTTTTGATAAAGGGGAAGACTATTTTGGTTTATGTATAGCAGAGCTCAGTAATACAAATGATTGTTATTTCTTCTCAGGATTCACAATAGATCTTATTGTTCAAATGTGTGATGGTATTCTCTTTAGTGTTCTTTTACAGTCTTGTTATTGCATAATCACTCAGAACTCATGTTTCATGCTCTGACTTCCTGTATGCTTGGAAAACTGTGTTTCATATAAGTTATGTTTGAACATTAGATGTAAAGTGCCCTGATTTCTATAAAAGGATAGTGCCATTGTTTACTGAGATTTTAGTGACTCCATAAGCCCAATGGGAATCACTTTGATATTTGTCCAGCCAGCTTATTTTTCATGTGTTTTTTAAGAGTTAGCCATCTTTCCTTGTCATTAGTCAATATTCATAGTCTGTGAGAGAGCCCTCTCTGACTAAGGAGGCGAAGCCTTAGTCTAAAGCCTGGTTTGAAATAGTTACACAGAATCTTGCTGATTGGCAGCCTTCAGTACCTGATTTTGTGATAACAAGGTCAAGGGGGGCTAGAATTTGGTATTTGCAAAGAATTGTTGTTGGTTTGTGGTTAGAAACATTGGGTGTGTTATGCTTTGAAGGGAGCTGAAGAGGGAATTCCATTCTGCTAGGAAGGAGACGCTGGGTTGGAGCCCCATGGGTTGTATCTCTTCCTGAACCCTGTTACTTTCAATAAAGCTATCTTGATTCTTTCCTATATGCTGGCGTATTTTGTATGATTGCATTAGTATAATTGATTTACTTCTAATCCTGAATCATTTATGAATATGTATATTTGCCTTTGTATTGTGTCCTTCTCTTGTTGCAAGTAACTGTTCTCTTGTCACACGTAGCTGTTCTCTTGTGATCTCGTGGGACACAGGTAGCTGTTCTCTTGATCAAGCGAGGAGGCAAGTAGCTGTGGACACACGAAGAGAAGAGGATCTAGTTCGAGGGACAACCGGAAGAAAACGGTAAGTCTATCGATCTCCCCTCTTTCACATTTCATAAAGGAAGAAATCATAATAGCTGTATTCGTTTGTTGCTAAGGTGCTGTCACACCTTAGGTGGATAGGATCGTCCTAAATAGGCATTTTTCCCCACAACAAATTGGCGACTCCACTGGGGAAGAACTTGTTTATTCATTTCATTTGTGTTTCCGTCATTTGTTTACTTCATAGACTTGACAGTAATTCTTGAACTGCATCTTTCCCGAATGCAAAGTAAAAGTTGCTGCTTTGATCCAGTATGTTGGACTTGTCTATGATCTAAACTAGATCCACAAATGATTTGATTGATCCTTGTGATAGTCTTTAGTACCTTATCAAAGCATCCCTCTATTTATACCTTGCTTGTGTTTCTGATTTGGCCTGAAACAGTTGATTTTTGAGCATTTTGTGACCCAGAAACCAAGAGAAACGAGAGTTTCTCTCTTCAGCGCAGGCACTGTGAAGGCAGTCTGCATTTCAACGCAGGTCCCGAAGGGGCTACCTGCGTTGAATGTCAAACTGACAGTGTTGGACCTGCGCTGAACCAGTGTGGCCTTGAGCAGCTGGGGTTCTTTGTCCTTTGTTGCCCTGTTTTGATCTCTATTTTTTGCAGCCTTTAACCAGCATAGGTACTATCCTGATAACCCTTTTTTTGCCTGAATTCCGCCCCATTTTTGTACAAAAAGATTGTGAATGTTTTTATGTGTTTGTGGCGTCATTTACAGTCTTCCTTTGCATGAGTAAAGTAGTCTTTTTGTAGCCTTTGATTCAGATCTGATTGAGAGTGATCTTAGAAGAGAGTTCATTGGCTGTTTGTTCAGATTGATTATAGTTTTACTTTTGCTTATTGGTTTGAATTTGTCTCTTTCAAAGTATCAAAACAAGTCTTTATTTCGAAAATCGCAAAGTGATTGTAATCTCTTCTACCCTTGTTGATTTCTAAGAAAGTGAACTTGTTTATTTTGATCATTGTAAAAGCAAATTCAAAGTTGTGCAAAAAGCTTTCTTTGTAGGCATTTATACTAAGAAAGTGAAAACAAACACCTGCATTGTGCATTTTTCATTTGATTGTTTGCATGTTGGATTTAGGGAAAGTGCATTAGAGTGTGCTGATTGCTCTTTGAGAAAAGATAGTCGCTCTCTTTTCCCTTAGTAGCTAGGATTTTCAAAGTTGAAAGATTGTAAAGCTTGCTTATCATCTTAGACTGCATTTAGGAATTTGTATCATACATCTCGTGGTGAACCTTGAAAGGAAAACTTTAAAAAGATCAACCTAAAATAAACTGAATGAACCTAACAACGCTTTGTAACATAACGCACAACATAGAGGTCTAGGCTAGAGACGTGTTCCGGCGTCGTTAAGCCTAGTGACTGTCGATCTCTAAGAAGGTGGGTGATTCCTCCTGAGAGACGGTAGCGCTAGTACGGATTTGTGCTCCCACGTACCATCGCGTATATATTGGGAGACCCCTATAGGCATATATCTTTTATCCTTAGGAAACCGTGTCGGCCGCCCTACTGATCGCAATGCAGTGAACACAGCATTCACGAAGATCGACCACCCGTACCGTAAAACGTATTCTGTGGTTTTGCGAAAAGTTTGGCACACCCTCTGCCTAGATCTCCAAAGCAGTTTCTTTTGGCCTTTTTCAGACTCTATAACAGAAAAAGTCCATCCGAGCATTTGTCACTTCGGGCTCGTTAAAACATCGAAGGAGACTAGAGTCATCTTTAGCTTTTTCTCGACTCTTTAAAAGTGAAAAAGCAAGTTGTGTCTAAAGCGTCTAATAAAATTCATTCAGTTCGGAAACACAAATTTCCCCTTTTAGTATTTTGGTTGATCGAGTAATCCGCAATCGTGGAAGAAAGAAAATTGGAACCCCGTCGTTCGCGGAGACTTACGAGTCAACCGTCTTTGTCTCCAGAATCGAAAACAGTATGGACAAAGCGAACTCGTTTAACCGGTTCAAAATCTCCTATCAATGTTAGAACAAGTGTTCCAACTACATCTGAGATTCTGGTTACTCCAAACATTTCTGGAAACCCTGCCTCTATAGAAGAAGTTCAACAACCACAGAAGGACAGTAATACTGATCTTAGTCTGGGGGCAAATACTTGTGTAACTAAACCAGTTCCATCTGTAACCGGTCCAGAGAGTTTTGTTCCTCAAACAACTGTCACTGTCGAAACAACCCCTTCTTCAGCACTAGAAATATTTTACGGACCTGACGGTCTTCCTCTTCCACCTGGTTTGATTGCGATAGAGGAAATTGCAGAGGATCCGCAAGCAAGTACTCCAACTCATTTTGGAGTCGGGGTCACTCTATTTCCTTCATCAGAAGTTAATCCACCACAAGTGGAGGTTCCTGTAGAATCGCTAGGCAATCTATTGGATAGACTTAAAATGTCTGAACAACCGTCATCATCTAGGACTGTGTCAAACGACACAGCGACAGCAGAAGCCCCTGCCGTCACTCCAACGATGTTTGCCGGCATACCATCTGTCCCAACTAGCTCACAACCGCTAGAAGGAGTCCACCAAGGGACTATTTCGACAGTGTGGTCTGTTCCAGTTTGTTCATCCGGAGTAATATCCGGCAACTCTTATGTTGAGACTCGCCAAATTGATCCATTTGGAGGTCAATTTGGGCAATCCAGTCCCCAAGGACAATCAATCCCCTTGAGTTCCGGATTGCTACCGTATGGGGGGCAGTATGCCCTTTCATTACCCCCTCCGGGAGGGTACCCATACAGGAGTTCACAACAGTATTCAGGTTATACTGGAATTACATCAAGTGGTTGGGTACCTATGCTACCTCAACAACCAAGGGTTGTATATTCTATGCAACAGTGTGTACCTATGACGAACATCCCAACCACACCGGCTATTGTAACAGTGTCACAAGTTCAAGCGATGCCTGTTGCATGTCAACCTCAGATTTCTCAGGTTGTAATGCAACAGTCCCTTGACCATGGGTCACAACCACAATCGCCAACTGGTGGGGCGACACAGGTCCAAACGGGTACAATTACCCCACACCTTGGTCCAACAGTTAGCATAGCACAACAGAACATGGCTTCACAACCATGGCTGGTGCAATACCAACAACCACAATTCCAGCAAGTGTACCAAGGTTCTGAGCAGCAGATCTTTGCGAACAGTGGACAACCGTATATCCAAAACGGTCAAATTCAACCACTTTACAGTGGTCAAGTCCACCTACCGTATCAATCATACCAACATCAATTACATTATGCTGGTATGCAAAGGCCCACTGCTCAAGCAATTCCATCGTACCCTGGTTATGCTTCACCTAACCTGAATCAACAGTTACCATTCGTGGCAACTTTAGAGTTACCCGATTTACACCGATTAACCAACGATCCGATTGCTTATGCCCCTTGGTGGCCAGCGATTCCTCACAAACTTCCATCTGACATTCCTAAATTCAATGGAAATCCAGGTGAAGACCCATCGAATCATGTGATGACTTTTCATCTGTGGTGTTCGTCGAACACCCTGAACGACGATTCGATAAGGTTTCGCCTTTTTCAGAGGACATTGACAGGTCCAGCGGCTAAATGGTATATTGAATTACCTAGAGCCTCGTTCGACAATTTTAGTTCCCTAGCCATGACTTTCTTAACCCATTTTCAATTACCGATAAGGTATGAAACGGGAACAGAAATATTAACCAACTTCAAGCAGACAACTGCCACTCATATATCTGATCATATACATGAGTGGCGTCGTCGTCGTAGGATGGTGAAAACATACGTTCCCGATCAGCTGTTAGCTGAATGGTTTATAAAGTCGTTACTTCCTGCTATAACGGAAGATGTGGCAAAGGGGGGAGTCGTAACAGAGGAGCAAGTTATTGCTCGTGCACAATATCTAGACTTAGTTTACACTCAGTCTGGCACGCTCTATGACAAAATACCTGATGCCCCTAGACCGGAATTTTCAATTCCTCCCCCTCCAAAATCCAATAGTGACTCTCATGCCAGTGATGGCGTGATTGGTACGGCAAACGTGAAATCGATAAAGGCTTCGTCTAAGAAAGCCCGTAAGAATTCGGATCAAAATGCAAAAGAATAAATTCTTGCTTCGGAAGTAAATGCCGTATCAGCAGATAAAGGCAAAGAAACCAATCAACCAGGAAGCAAGAAGAAGCAAAACAAAGGGAAGAAGAAGAAACAAGGTGAGTCATCTCCTGGAAAAAATTCTTCAAACCCTCCTGGGAAAGGGAAACCAAATTATCCATGTCAAATATGTGATGAAGAGGATCATTACACGAAGAATTGCCCATTCAAAGCTGAATTAAAGAGGTTCTTTAAAAACTCCCAAACCTCAGCTGTGTTAACTGATCCATTTCCCAACCCAGGTCAAAATCTGGTTGATAGTGGAAATGCTTCCCTGTCGCAAGTGCTTATGTTGTCAGTTTCAAAACAGCAGAATGATGCTTTGATTTCGACAAGGAACAAATATTACGGGAATCCTCAACTGTCGAACGACAAAGGTAAAGATCAACCAAGTAGTTCGACAACAACTTCAACAGAAGTTGTACCGCCCATCATTCCTGAATTAACAATAAAACCGCCTAAGGGAGTAGTACACAAGTCGACATTTAATCCTCGCGCCAGGGCGGCGCAGCATTATAACATAGTGGAAGATTTGGCCCAATCGCCATCCGCTATGTCGACTCTTGAAGTATTACAGAATTGCCCATCCCAAAGGCAGGCTTTGTTATCAGCTATTGGTGGGGTTGATCCTAAGGATTCCAATCTTGTATCCTTTGATCACAAAGGGTACGATCCTCAGTTACCAGCTCAACTAGCTTTCCTTGTTCAAGTGAAAGCCCTCAACAAGACTGTTCACAGAACAATTATTGATGAGGGGGCATCTACATGTATTATGTCGATGAGTTGCTGGAAAACTTTAGGATCTCCAACCTTGTCGCGATCTTCGACGACATTAAAAGCTTTCGACGGAAGGACTTATACCCCGTACGGTATCCTTAACAACTTGAAGGTTGAACTGGGAGGAAAAACAGTAGAAATTGATGTTGAGGTCATCGATGGAAATCTTGACTACAACATCCTACTGGGTAGACCATGGATCTATGCCATGGCAGCTGTTGTGTCGACTTATTTTAGGAAGATCGCATTCCCGTTTGAAGGAGGGATTACGGTCGTCGACCAACAGAACTTCCTCCCTAATGGTTCACAAGTTACAGGAAGCATTCCCATGATCCATGAGAGCAACCATTCGCTTCAAGATATCGGAGTATGATTATTGAAAGACCCCACAATGATGGGAACTTTCGCGCTACCACCTCCTATTTACATAGGAAATATACCGTTTGTAGCAACCTGCAACATGATATCTTCCACGAAGGTCGCAAAAGACAGTGTCGACATGGATCATGCAATTGTTTTGCCCCCAAGCCCTTTAGAAATATTGTAGCAATCAATGTTTCAAGCATGGGAGGCAAACCCAAATCAACGCTTGTCAAGCGTTTGGGTAGATAGGTCTAGAGAATATGGTACCCCATTAGATCCTTGGTCGAAAGTACATGGGACTGACGAAGGAATCTTACAATCAATGTTGATTGAGGGGGCACCATGGAATGATCACCACCATCGTTCCCTTCTTCCGGAATATGAAGAGGATACTCAACGTGACCTCTATCACGCTTCAGTTTTTGAATTCCTAACAAATACTGTAAATACGGTGGATTTCGAGTGAAACTTATCCAATATTGAAGAGACTATAGCCATAAATATCTCGACTAAAACAAATGTTGTAGAGAATATTTATGTCGGCAAAGGTTGTTCCCCTTCAGAACTGGAAATATATAACGCTCTTTTTCGCGAATTCAGAGATGTCTTTGCTTGGTCATATGATGAAATGCCAGGTATTGACTCGAGTATCGTTGAACATGAAATTAAAATGTATCCTGAAGTCAAACCAGTAAGACAACGGCTTTGGCAGGTGCACCCCAAGAAAGTCGCTGCCATTAAGGCAGAAGTTGAAAAACTTCTCCATGCTGGATTTATCTACCCGGTTCCTCTAACCGATTGGGTATCGAATATTGTCCCTGTTATGAAAAACCAAGGGACGATTAGAGTGTGTGTCGATTATAGGGACGTAAACCAAGCTTGTCCAAAGGAAAACTACCCTACACCCTTCATTGACCAGATAATTGATGAATGCGCCGGATGCGAAATCTTTTCATTTATGGATGGATTTTCCGGGTATAATCAAATAAATATCCGCCCACAGGACCAGTCAAAGACTGCATTTATTTGTCTGTGGGGCACATTCGCTTATCGAAAATTACCCTTTGGTTTAAAGAACGCAAGGGCGACGTTTCAGAGGGCAATGAATTATGCCTTCCATGACATCAAGAACATCGTTCAACCTTATCTCGATGACCTTCCGGCTCATTCGCGAAAGCGGACTGATCATCCGCAGCATTTAAGAGCGATATTTCTACGCTGCCGACACTACAAGATAAGACTCAATCTGCACAAATGTGTGTTTTGCGTCAGTTCTGGTCGTTTACTTGGCTTTGTAGTCTCTAAGGATGGGATTCGTCTCGACCCTTGCAAGGTTCAGGCAATCATTAATTTGCCTCCACCTTCAAATTTGCTTCAGATTCAGAAACTCCAAGGGAAAGCAAACTTTCTGAGGAGGTTCATTCCAAATTACGCAGAACTTGCTAAAGGTTATACTCGTCTATTGAAAAATGATGTACCTTTCATCTAGGACCAGGTGGCGCAAGCTTCCTTTGATGCTCTGAAGGATTGTCTAGTAAAAGCATCATTAATGTACACCCCGGACTATCAAAGAGATTTTAACCTGTATCTGGCTGTAGCAGATACGACCATTGCGATGGTTTTAGTTCAAGAAGTTGATGGAATTGAACATCCTATCTATTATTTAAGTAAAAACTTAAATGATATAGAAAGTAAATATTCTTATGTTGAAAAACTAGCGCTTGCAGCTATTCAAGCGATTCAAAGGTTTCGACATTATGTCCTCTTTCGGAAAACTACCATTTTGTCAGATTGCAACCCCATGACTTATATACTGTCACGACAGTTGCTGGGGGGCAAATATTCAAAATGGATAGCGATCCTTTAAGAGTTTGATCTGGAATTTGTAAAGTCCAAATCAAAGAAAGCTCTAGTTTTCGCAGAATTATTGTGCGATCTCCCATCGTCGTCCAACGATGAAACATTAGAAGAGTCAATCGTGGACGAAAGTTTGTTTCTGATATCTACAAGCAATGAGTGGTATGGAGATATCATAGTTTATCTCCAAACCCAAAAATTCAGGCCTAACACCTCTCACTCTGAACAGAAACGTATACGATACCAAGCAAAAGACTACATGATCATCGGTGATACACTTTACCGTCGTGGTATCGATACAGTTCTGAGGAGGTGCCTTACCCATGAGGAGGCCGAAAAAGCCCTGAATGAGTGTCATTCAGGCGCGTGTGGGGGGCATCAATCTGGATATGCAACAGCACAAAAAATCTTACGAGCAGGTTACTTCTGGCCAACTATGTTCAAAGACTGCATAATCGCAGTCAGAAGTTGCCACGCTTGTCAAATTTTTGATAGCAAAACCAGGAGACCGCCCGCACCTTTACAACCAATAGTTGCTATTGGGCCTTTCGCCAAATGGGGCATCGATTTCATGCAATGTAACCCCACCTCGACCGGGGGGCATGGGTATATTATAGTCGCTGTTGACTATTTTACCAAATGGGCCGAGGCGATGCCTACATTGGATAACACTGGTGAAACAGCTGCCCTTTTCTTTTTCAATCATGTAGTCACCAGGTTCGGTGTACCACAGGCTATAGTTACAGATCATGGATCGCATTTTCGCAATCACATTATGGTCGAATTAGTTGCCAAGATAGGGCTATCTCATGACAGCTCTACCCCGTATTATCCGCAAGCCAATGGGCAAGTTGAAGCAATCAACAAGGTCCTGAAACGTATGTTGCAAAGGATGATCGGGGTTCATAAAAGAAGATGGCACCTAATCCTATACTCAGCCTTGTGGGCTTACCGAACGTCGGTAAAGAACGCGACCGGGTTCACACCTTTTCAACTGGTGTATGGCCTGGAAGCAGTCTTGCCAATCCAGTGTGAAATTTCGTCGCTTAAACTCGCAATTGATCTCCTCCCCGGAACTTCAGAAGAAGAGGCTCGTTTCTTGGAATTAATCCAGTTGGATGAAACCCGTCGTGACGCCGCTTTGGCTAACGAAACCCATAAGAAACGAGTCAAGGCGCAGTTCGACAAAAATGTCAAACCCCGTGTCTTCTCAGAAGGTGATTTGGTCTTGCTTTATGACCAAGAATCCGATAAATTGGGAGCAGGAAAATTCAATTCCTTATGGATGGGCCCCTATATTGTTAAAAGGGTGTTAGCAAAAGGAGCCTACGAGTTAATGCATTATGACGGAATTCCACTGGCGCAGCCCCGCAACGGGTTGTACCTCAAGTGTTACTATGCTTAAATAGTAACTTGCATGCTTTTGTTGTATTTTGTTTTCGCTAAAAGTATTTGTTCTAGTCGAGTGATCCACCTTTTTCATTTGTTGCAGATGTTGAACCTTCTGGAGACATGTGTTGGATATGCCGACGGAGCGAGTCGTAGTTCGCGGAACCTATCCTCCGCAGCCTGGGCCATTTTTTATCCAAGCGGCGAGTTAGTAAGTTTCAGAGGAGTGTGTATTGGGCAATCAACGAATAACATCGCTGAGTATAGCGTGTTGATAGAACTACTCTCTGATGCCATCACACGTGGCATACGCCGACTAATTGTCAGGCTAGACTCACAGCTCGTAATACTACAACTCAATGGTATATATTCCGTTCGCAATCCAGTTATTTATTGCATGTTCCTAAGGGTTAAGATTTTGGCAAGACAGTTTGATTCAATTCAATACCAGCATATTTCCAGAAACTTAAACACATTAACCGACTCATTAGCAAATTATGTGTTAGATAGACGTTTGCAACATTTATAAAAGAGACACATCATCAATGATTGTACATATGGATCATATAACTCAACCAGAATAAAACTCGAAAATCAAAATATATATAAGTTGTTCATAGTTCATACATAATGTTCTGTAACCAAGACAAAATCGGTCATATGACCCAAAAACTCAAAATGCTAGGGGGCACCCTAGTCTAGTGATGCTCATGATAGCACATCACGGCCTGTGCAATCATGCGCAAGAGACGAGTCCATCGTCTAGGCACACCAGTAGTATGTCGCTGCAACTGTAAAGGTAACTCGTCAATCCTCACATCGGGAATGCCGAGTGTAAGGCTCTCAACCTGCTCCTGCACAGCTGTAAGAATCTCTGCCACATCAAGGTCGCGGAGAATAACCCTCCCAGCAGTCTCCCCTGCTGGGGCAGCAACTGGCGCTTTCGGGCGAGCTGCTGGACGAACAGGACCAACATCTGCACGCACACATGAGTTTGATTAAAGTCTTGATAGAATAAATCACAAGGACATTATAAGTAAGAACAGTAAACAGTGATACGGTCAAAATTTTTACCAATAGCGCCCCACTGTTCGCCATCCGGTAGCACCAAATCCGGATCACCTCGGAAATCCATGCCAACATATGGGTACTCAGAATAGACCATCTCCTGGCGCTCGAACCACCTGAAAAAGGTATCAGTGAAAGTAACCTGAGATTGACCGGCGTACCTAGACATGTGGTCAACCCATCTCTGCATGCGTGGCTCGGTAGGAGAAGGCAAGTCGAGTGCGATATACTGAGGCTGCATCTGTGGTATTTTCTCCAAGGCAAAGGCAGTCAGAATAGAACCATACCCAAAGTTCTTCAGCTTCCCGTCCTTTACCTTGGTCAATTGACTTTTCATCTGAGCAAGTACCGCATCACACCAGTTGAATACTTTCGGTTGGAGACACTCCAAGGTGTGCTGCACATAAGATCTGTTGGCAACATGTAGAGATGCGCTACCGGCCATCCTACCAATGGTATACAGAATGGACCTGAGAGACCTGTCAGTGATCTCACGGATAACAACCTTGCCGTCTCTGCTCGGCTGGGAACCTTCCCTGCAATACTGGCGGACATAATCTCTCACGGAGTCATTCCCCCGGGCCGAACCTGACAAAGAAATGGGGGCACCCCGCCTTGACAATCCAGTCAAGAAGTAAATGTCCTCTATGGTCAAGGGGATGGATTTTCCCCTAATCTGGAATACTTGGTTAATGGGATCCCAAGCATCAAGCATATACTGCAGTAGAGAGATCTGTGCTCTCATGCTAGAGATACGGAAAAACTTCAGCAGGCCACAGTTCCGCAGCGCGTTCACCGTGACAGGGTCATGGAGGGAAATCATGTCCTCCTCTTCATGTTCTCGTTCTCGCCATGTAAGGGACATTTTGTTCAAAGATCCCTGCAAAACAAACAAGAGAAGGAGTAAGTTCCTGAGTTTGATGAGAAACTGGCAAAATTTCATCAAAAAATGTGCATAGAGCTGTTTTTCTGAGATCAGCGCAGTTGGCAAGTGTCCTACCTGCGTTGAAGGTCAAACTGCCTTAAGGCAGCTTGACATTCAGCGCAGGTTTCGAATGGACTGCCTGCGCTGATGCCAGAGCGCCCTAGTGAAACCCCAGGGGCTCATGGGGGCAGGAAAACAGGCACAAAATGGGAAAAAGAAACCATGAAAAGAAAGAGCTAGAGTTTAGCTCCTACCTGGTCCAGACGGCGCTGAAAATCGTCCGCAGAATGTCCCGGTATCAGCTGGTGAAAATCAAGGGGGAAGAGGCACCTCCAGAGCTCCAACAAACCAAATTCAAATGAAATGATAAAATGAGAGGTAAAAACACCTTTTAATGGCTTTTTACGTAGTTCGAAGCGAAATATTAGGGTTATGATCTCATTTTCATGCAAATATTGTTCATTTCTAACAAAGTTTGTTGCAGAAATTGAGAATGTAGTACTATCCTTGAAAAGAGAAAAGCTATTTATGGTAAAAATCAAAATTTTGACTATATGATCGAGCAGTTTTAGCATAAATTTCATGCTCGTTAAAAAATAAACGCAAGATCCGAGCAGTTTTAACGCGGTCTTCATGCTCGTTAAAAAATAAATATAAGCAGTGAGCAATGTTTCCTCCAGAGTTTAAGCTCATTTTTATCTAAAAAATGAACCTATCCCGGTAAATAACCACTGTGATCGTAAATTTATCAGCCATAAAAACCTTGGTCGTGTTTGCACTTGCCACCTCCACTTGTCATTTGGCCGATCGTTCACCTCCATATGATTGTTTACCCATTTTGAGGAACAGCTGCGAAGAGTGATTTCACCTAGCCATCCTTGTGACACTGCCGTGATTGGAAAATTCCAACCTGTACCTGGAATCAGTTGATATCCCTGTTTATCACTCGTTCCTCAAAAGACGAGTCTTCTTTAAGCTCTTTTCAACTGACTCGTAAAATATGAAAAGATTGCCGAGTTTTGGCCTTCCAGCTCGTTAAAGGACAGGAAGAGCTATCCCTCCTCTAGATTTTAATCTTTTTGGACCTGAGGGATTATTGCACAAAAAGGTCGAGCGCTTGTTTTATTCGGCTCGTTAAAGTTATCGAAAACTCATCCCTTCTGTATTGTTTTATACTTTTTCGGACTTAAGGGATTAGATGACGAAAAAGGAATTTTGGAGTTAACTTTATGTACCTTTTCAGACTCTCTAAAAATGAAAAGGACTGAGTTATCCTTGTCGTTAGACTCGTTAAAATTATTAAATAGCGACAAACTTGTCTTTAGACGAGAACGAGTTTCCCTATCGCTAGGCTCGTTAAAACATAGCGATGGGCTTGCCCAAAGGGCAGGTTATAGAACAAGCATATGTTATCCTCCTCAAGCTTGACAAAAATAAAGAGGTACTGGTCAGCAATGACTGGGGAAAAATTGGGAAAAATCAAGAAAACTTTGATGGTAGCAGGTCGCTCTTGAACATGACACTTTTCCTCCGTATCACATTCGGGTTGGGTTGTTTCATTCACCGGTCACATCACCATGGTCTTGCCATACCATCCATATTTGGGGTAATGCTACCAATCCATCGCATCAATGTCGCCATATGTTCAAGAGAAGTCGTTCAGAAAGAGTCAACCGGGTCCCATCCACTGCCATACATTATCCTTCATCCATTCATGACCGCCACCCTGAATCATATGTCACAGATTGTTTTCACCTCCATTAAAATCATTAGCTCCGTTCCGTGTCACTGATGTGGGATTCATTAAGGCCCTCCTTTGACGGATCGCTCCTTGTCGACATCAGCTCATTATCCAAGGAGTTGATCTAGGAACAACCCCTTCAGTACTTTGAAGCTTGCATGCCTCAATGGCAAGTTTCTCACTTCCGGCGACAGGTATACACCACGTGAATTGTACTGCAGTACCTTGAGGGTCATTATCATTATCGGTGATTCCTCTCGCGCTTGTTAACGGTTTACATCATTGACCGGTAATCAAGCGATGTCTTTCCATGTTCGACTTCAGCGCAATTCTCACATGGATCGACTTGTACTTAGAGTGAAGATAGAACGAGTTTGAAGACCCTGGATCTAGTTTCATCCATCCGGGCTGCGATATATATTCAGGAAAAATAAAGACATTTGAAATGTACATCGTTGCAGCAGATGATCATCCTACTCAAAGGATGATAATTTTCACCAAAATTATCAGTCTACCATCAGACGATCGTCTGTTCTATGTACAAAAATGAATTTATAAAGCTGAGCATGGGAATGCCCGCCTCAGCTAGATCATGAAAGCAGTATGAATCATAATGTATTGTATTGTATTTTACTACAGGTCTCCTCCCAGCAGATGGAGGAACTTCGGACCCTCCTGGATAAAGCATTTCACCCGATAAACGGCCTCATACTTTAGGGGGCAACTGTTATAGACATTTTTGTGCCTTGCATCACTGAGCATGAAATGTCAATAATCAAGGGATCCAAAGTCCCTAAACATGTTGTTCCTACCCCTAGAGGAACAAGGCCAGCAAACCACAGCACTTCACAAAAGTTCTCCACCTGAAAACACTCAAAAACAAGGCAATTCTGGATCATGTCAACTGCTCCACTGAGCATCTGCGCTGAATATCAACTGCTCCACTGTCTACCTGCGTTGAATGTCAACTGCAAAGAAGGCTACCTGCGCTGAGCGAGTTTGGACAAGTGGCAGAGTCATTCCTCAAGGTGTCAATGCCCAGGAAGCTTCCAAAATGACACTTGGATCAGGGAATTCGACTGGTGATGAGTAAGAGGTTCCAAATCTCCAAGTGGAAGCAAGAACCTCCAAGTGGACTCAAGAACTGAAGTGGGAGAGGACACTAGTCAGTCTCAGACCAGTCTCAAGCTGACTCATCCTCTCTCCAATATCCCTATATATAGATCTCTCTCCATGAGGTCAAGGGGGGCTGGAATTTGGTATTTGCAAAGAATTGCTGTTGGTTTGTGGTTAGAAACATTGGGTGTGTTATGCTTTGAAGGGAGCTGAAGAGGGAATTCCATTCTGCTGGGAAGGAGATGCTGGGTTGGAGCCCCATGGGTTGTATCTCTTCCTGAACCCTGTTACTTTCAATAAAGCTATCTTGATTCTTTCCTATATGCTGGCATATTTTGTATGATTGCATTAGTATATTTGATTTACTTCTAATCCTGAATCATTTATGAATATGTATATTTGCCTTTGTATTGTGTCCTTCTCTTGTTGCAAGTAGTTGTTCTCTTGTCACAGGTAGCTGTTCTCTTGTGATCTCGTGGGACACAGGTAGCTGTTCTCTTGATCAAGCGAGGAGGCAAGTAGCTGTGGACACACGAAGAGAAGAGGATCTAGTTCGAGGGACAACCAGAAGACAACGGTAAGTCTGCCGATCTCCCCTCTTTCACATTTCATAAAGGAAGAAATCATAATCGCTGTATTCATTTGTTGCTAAGGCGCTGTCACACCTTAGGTGGATAGGATCGTCCTAAATAGGCATTTTTCCCCACAACATGATGGAGTGACAGTGGTGGATGAATTCTTGCACAAATTTGAAAGCACAGTACCAGAACAATAGCAGTATGGTGTGCTAGAATGGGCGCTGCGCGCAACACCTGCAAAATGGTGGAGTACACATCAGGAAACCATTGTAAACTGGCACATATGTAGAAGGTGGATGTGCTTACAGTTTGGAAGGCCCCAACGTCGAACGAAAGCCAAGCAGCGAGGACGAAGCAGCTTTAGTGCCCACCTATGTCGATGGGTGCAAATGTGTGTTCTGCAAGCACAACCCAGACTAAGGATCAAAAATCAAAACCAGACACAGCAGCAGGAAAAGTGACGCACACCACAAATATTCCACATTGAAGCATTCAAAAGGCTATGTGGAATCATGAACAGAGTTCACCAGACGAGACGAACTGATTGGGACCTGCGCATACCAGTGGTTCGATGGGCCTATAGGGCCATGAGCAAAAACCTGAGCGCGGAAATGACCCCAAAACTGAAGAAAAGAGACAAGACCATAAGAGCAGAGAAGAATCCCCATACAATAGCTCCCACAATTGAGACAATATGTGAGGACCCAGGTAAAGGAATTATGCAGTTACAGGAAGCCATTCGGTGAGGGAACTTGAAACTTCATGAACTCAAACAAGATTGGGTACGGCTCGGAAAGAAAAGCATGTTATTGGATGAAGAAATAAACAAACTGGAAACCAAAATCGCGCAAGCATGCTGCGCTAAGAAAATAAGCATGATAAGACAAGGTATAGCCAGACATACTACTGCATTAGAATAATTTGTGGCCTTGCTACCATGGCTACGACCGCACCTTACTAGATAAGGTAAACAGGGGAGCGCACCATACAAGGAAGAACGCGATGCACTGATGGACACAAGGGTACTTGAGGGGTGATCGTGGACCAGGCTGGAAGGTAAATTGAAGCCTCACACAGGTGGTGTGACCACCTGACTATCTGTGGAGAGCACAGTCTCAGCGCTCCAAGCAGTTGAAAGAGAGCGCAGGACTATAAAAGAGTCTGTATGGGAGCTGCGCGATATGGAGGTTGCGCACAGGATCAGTATGTCACAGGGGTCACGACCATGCATAGGGGGCTACACTGCTACTTGGGTAGGCTGGGAGGTGACCGTTGGTGTCACTATTCATGACAAGAAATTTAAGGAAAAAAGGAGCAAGCGACAGGGAATTAAGACCTGAATTAAGAGCTATATTTGGGACGATCTGCCACCAAGAAGGCATTAATGACTCAGAAGTGGGGGGAAGGGTCGAATTCAAATTCAAAAGATGCTATAAAACCCCCAGGGCCAACCATAAGGCAACACTTGGTTGTTTGAGAATTGAGCAAGTACAGAGCATTGAGCACCACGTACTCTTACCATCCTCAAGTGTAGACACAATGACGGCTGCTAGAACAAGAGTGCGATTCGCCGAAGTTATCGTGGAGCCCTGTATGGCCCATGAGGAGCCTGGAGAGGTGGCAGCTGCACCAGAAGTTCCAAAATCACCACGCACGCCGTGACCACAGAAAGATAAGCAAATGATGGGGCCAGTCTGTGTATCCCCAAGAAACCCATAGTTTGGCAAATTGTCAATGGCAGAGAAGGGAAAAGTCATCACCATTGAAACAGAGGAGGAGGAGGAAGACTTGCAAGCCCTGATTGCCCAAATTGAGGCACAAGATGATGAGGCAGAGGATGTCTCCCAAATGCCTTCCGCGACAAAGTTACCTCCTTACATCCCCCCGTGGAAGGGGAAAGCCAAGGTACCAAAGGACCTGGAGGCCACAAAGAGTGCGCTCCAGACCCTGCTCCTGCCCCATGATATTAGGTTTGAAGGTCTCCCAATTGGACAAGTACCTACTATGATGTTCGAAGATTGGGACCTCGCAGATAGTGAGAAGTTCCCATAGTTGGACGCAGAGAGGTTAATGAAGTAGAAATGGTTGCGCAGTGTGGAGAGGGCTAGGTTACTCCATCTGTAATGGATACCCCACTACCACCACACGCCGATCACCATTTTTGTCATCAGGCAGCTGCTGTGCCTGGTGCATGATGGGTATCTCTGGCTAGAGGAGCCGATTCCCATCACGGCCGATCTAATTCACCGAATTTCTTGACTGCCAGTCAAAGGAAACGATCTCGCGGCCATAGCAGGAAAAAGTAGCGACTTGGCCCTCATAGAAGCTATGAAGGCCAAGCATAAACTAGAAAAGAGAAATCGAGGGTATGCAATAGAAAGAATTAAAGACCAAGGGGTGCGCGTAGCCACCCAGCTACTAGCTGGTAAGCTAATGAGGAAATATCGCGCTGATGAAGTACCAACATCTGTGATTGCGTTGGCAGAGCAATGCACAGAGGGGGTCTAATTCAACTGGGTGCAGTTCCTCTGCGACGAGTTCTTGACAAACTGCAGGGAGGCCCAGGAGCAAGGTAAGACCTTCCACTATGCATGGTTTCTCTTATCCATCTTGTTGGTTGCAGGGGAGCTGCTGGAGGACAACTAGTTTCCCACTACTGAGGGTGACCTGCCCAAAGCCGCGAGGTACACCTCACTCTGGGCTACAAAAGACGTGCAGAAGATTCGCGAGATAAAGGTGTTCTGGGTGTTCATTTTTGCAAGCATCTGAACATGGATCAACCGCAGGCTATGCTTGTCCCCTACTGTTCATAACAGCTTGCAAAGCATGTCAGAATTCAAGGCAGATATGCATAACCTATTGATGAGCCCCAATTTTGGTACAATTTGGGCTCATTTTGGCCTATTCTACTTGCTCAAACCATTCATTTTTTATTGCTTATGCATGCATTTCTTAGTTTATTCATGTTGTTTGTAGGAAGAAGGGTAGGAACTCTCTCTACGTGACTGATGCATTTTGATTCCAGGTTTTGGCATTAAAAGGGAGCAAAAGACAACAAAAAAGGAGTTAAGGAGACAATGAGGTGGCACTGCGGGTTTTGGGAGAGGATGTCCACGGTTCTAGGGACATCCCTCGTGATTCCCATCAAGAACTCCGAGCTCTAATCCATCTCCCCTCCGAGCTTAAAAAACGGCCAGCTGTTCTACAGGAACAACAGTTATAAACTGCTCTACAGGAACAGCAATTATGACCATCCTACAGGATCAGCAGTTAAACTCTAGTTGGACAGCCGAGCTCCTAAAATGTAGGACACTTGTTGGATCATTGTTTTTGTATAAGTATGAAGGCTTTAGCCTTAGAGAGGTTGTTGAAACTCTCGTATTGCTATTGTAATTTTGGAGCACAGTTCAGTTTTCGTTCCTTTTTGTAAGCCAATTTGGCATGATATCAGTTATGAATAAAGAAGGCAGTTTGTGATCTAGTTCTGAGTTTTTCTCAAGGAGACTATAGCTCTCAGGTTAGGGCCCAACCTGAGAGCCATAGATCCCCTCTGCTGTAGTATTGTTTCCATTTCATTTCAGCACTGTGAGCTTTCCATTTACACATGCAATTCGAATCACAGGTTGTTGAGTTGGTCTTTTTCATGAGTTAGCTAGGAGATTGCTTATAGTGAATTTGTTTCCATTTGCTTAGTGTAGCAGAGGATAGATATAATCGATTGGAGCTCCAACAAAAAGGTTGTTAAGGCTCACTGCCGTCTCATCTGGGATTGGAGTGAAGTCCATGATTAACCACCAAAAATACGCATTTCTTTATTCCATGATTGCTGCCAATACAGTCACATTAAGTTAGCTGCTTCTACATGATCCACACCTGCACCACACTTCCTTACCACAGCTTCATGCACGTTCTCTTTCACGTTTAGATTGCTGCTCATCGAATTTACAAGCACACATAGTTTAGGTTGATGCATTTTTGGTTAACTGACAGTCATAAGCATTTGTTCCATTTACACTGCTCTCTCTCTCGTTCCATTACTTCATTCTCCATCTTGATCACGCATGCAACCACATCTTCGACCCCTGCTCCGCTCTGTTATCTCCCAAAGTCTTTCACTCCTCACGTACTTCCATTCTCTAGCCCTTTCATTGACCTAGCCCTCTATCTTCCAACCTACTCCTTACATTCACTCCCTATCCTGTTCCTCCACTTCTACAGCCATCACCAGCCTCATTCCTACCTTACACATCTTTCCCTACCATTCCATTACTCCTCCATCACTCCAAACACTCACGGTAGGTCATCCTGTAGCCACTTGTAGACATCCTGTAGAAAACAGAGTATCCTGTAGGATCCTCCACAGCCATCCTGTAGGAGGCCACTCTCTCGGTTGCTGAGCATCTGAATGCGAGGAACCTCTGTGGATGGATGCTAAGGATCCCTAGGGACCTCTCTTAGCTTCCCCAACCTATCCCACGCTTTCCTTCCTTCTCCATCCCATCTGCACAACCAAACCCTAGTTAGCACAAGATCACCATCATCCCACACACTTAACAGAAAATACAAAAACATAACTTTCATGATGCAAGTAGTTTAGAACGATGCATTTTCATTTATCAGAGGTAGTGACAGCATTGGTAGAAGCTTCATTCACATTTCTTGCATTGTAGAGGTTAGACTAGTTAAATTAGGGTTTCCTAGGTTTACATGCTTTGATTTGCTTTCAGTTCATTTTTGTCAAGTAGAGTAGCTTTCCTTTGAGATTAGCTTTCGTCCATCAATTAGCAAGCTTCTTCTGAGAGCCTATAGAAGTTGGCTTGAGCCCTAGCGGACTTGTGCCAGCTGACCAAGTGACAGCTGCGACAAGAGCTAGTACTTGTGCATATAGCACCGTCGCTTCCAAGTTTGTACGAACTACCGGGTTGATAAAATGAGAGACAGGAAGCCCCAGGAGTTGTAGCATTATTGCTACAATACTGGAGCTCACCATCCTTTTTGGCGCCGTTGCCGGGGAAGCGTCAGAGTATTAGTAATTGTTGCTTTTCTTCTACTTCCATACTCTTACTTCTGCTCAGTAGTTTACTTCATTTCCCTTTTTGCAAAAGTAGCTTAGCATTTCTTGCTTTCCTAGATTAGCATTTCCTGCTTTCCTAGATTAATATTTCTTGCTTTCCTAGATTAATATTTCCTGCTTTCCTAGATTAGCATTTCCTGCTTTCCTAGATTAATATTTCTTGCTTTCCTAGATTAGCTTTCCAATTTTGCAATTTCATTTGAGCAATATAGTTAGTTGTAGATCACTTTGTTTCAGTTTTGCAGGTACCAAAGAAAAAAACAAAAGCACTCAAAACAAAAGAAAGAAAAGTCCTTTCCATTTCATGCCTCATAGGAACCGTGATAGATCAGGCAAATTCCTACCAAACACCCCCACCACATCACTGAGTCACCCTTCACTCTTCTTTGGTGACCGTGACCCAAAGGAACCTATAGGTGAACATCCGAAGATATACCAAGACCCTATAGAAGAAGAAGAGTTAGAGACCACTCCATCTGTAGCCATGGCTGATAATAGGAGAGAAGATGAGAGAATAGAAGGAGCTTTCCCCATCCGAGAGACCAATGGAGAGATGAAAATGAAAAACATTAGCCCCTCTGCTTTGCCTCACTTCCATGGACTGACCACTGAGGATCCTGATACCTTCTTGTTTGAGTTTGTTGTCCTTTGTAGAACCTATGACTATACTGAAGATGAGCAAAAGCTGAAGCTTTTCCCTTCTACTCTTAAGGATGCAGCCCTACGCTGGTTCATGGGATTACCTGGGAATAGCATAGCTACTTGGGCTCAGATGCAGCAAGCCTTCAATACCAAGTATAGGGATTATTGTAGGTCCAAGGAAACTAAGGGAGAGATCTTTCGAATGACCATGGGGAATGATGAGTCTTTAGAGGATTATGAGGAGAGGTTCCAACTTAGCTATAAACGGGCCAGGTGCACACTTGACCCTGAATCCCTCAAGTTGGTTCTACTCCGAGGAGTCCCTGAAGATCTCTTAGACACCCTTCACATGTTAGCTGGGGGGGACATTTACCAACTGCCTTATGAGGACATCAAGACTATGTTCCGAAATCATTCTAGGGCAGCTAGGAAAAGAGGTAGAGGAAATCTCCTCTCCACTGGTGTCCCTTTCTCCAAACATGAGTTTACAAACCAACTAGAAGATCTTAAGAGTGAGGTGAGACAGACCATTGCCATGCAGCTGGACACATTCAGGATCCAGCAGAAGAAAGAAGAAGCTGAGAGAGCCTTGGCTATCTTCTGTCCTAGGTGCACCAGAAGACACCCTAAGAACGAATGTCCATTGCATTCGGTTGAAGTGTGTTTCGTTTGTGAGGAGGACCACCCAACAAATCAGTGTCCAACCTTACCTGGATTTAAAGCTATGTACCAAGGGACTGAAGCCCCCACTGAACCTCTCTACTTCATCAACCAACGGAGGCCTCCAGGATCTAGACCTTATCAGCAGGGGATGCAAGGGGCATCTCAAGCTTATTACAACCCCAACCAATCGACTCCTATGCCTTCCTGGGGTCCCCCTGCTCATCCTTCTTGGTCCATGCCTCCTCCATGGTCTTATCCACCTCAGTATCCTACTCAACCTCCCTCTCATCCATATCACTCACATACCCAGTCGCAGCCTCAATGGAGTGCTCCTCAGTCGGGGTGGAGGCCCCAATACAACACTCCTCCTGCCATTTTGCCTCCACCACCAGTTCAACCTCAGCCTTTACCTCCTGCTCCTCCTAGGCAACCTCAGATGCCTGCTCAACCGAACCCGAACCCCAACAATAGACAGGCTCAGCAAGTATATACTGGGGAGACCTCATGCCCTACCTATGCTGTGGAGATCCAGGAGATCAATCTTAGATCTGGAAAGACTCTTCCAGATCGCCAACCTCCTCCCCCAGAGGATGAGGAAAACCACCAGGAGAGTGAACCAAAGCCTATTCCACCCTTTCCTGAGAGACTAATAGCCACCACACAACCTAACCCCGAAGAAGATGAGCTTTTGGGTGAGCTCAAGCAGTTGTGTGTAAAAATCCCACTTCTCCAAGCCATCAAGGATGTGCCTATATATAAGAAGCTGGTTAAGGAGAAGTGTTTCAAACACCCAGGCAGACGGAAGAAAGATGCCTCAACTATCAATGTCATAGGACAACTGTCTGACCTTATGCTAGGACAAGTCATCTGCCCAAAGTACCTAGATCCTGGAAGCCCTGTAGTAGATGTTCACATCAATGGCACCATTATCCCCCACACCTTGATTGATCTGGGGGCAGCCATCAATGTGATGACCAGAGATACCATGCTTAAACTCAATCTTCAGGGTTCCTTGAGGAAGACCTCGACAGTACTGCAATTAGCAGACCGCTCCACCGTGACTCCCGAAGGGATTGTGGAGGATGTCTTGGTCTCTATTGATTCTTGGGAATACCCTGCAGACTTCCTGGTTCTGCAACCAAAGGCCAAGCTTACTGGATATCCTCTCATCTTGGGAAGGCCTTGGTTAGCTACTGCAGATGCTTACATAAGTTGTCGGGCAGGAAACATGACCATCAAGAATGGTCCCATGTCCAAGCAGCTAGTCCTATACCCTCCTGCCCAACCTTCTTTAGAGCATGATTTACCACTCTGGTTGGAAGAAGGAGAAGAAGACGAGGTGTATTCAGCACCTCTGTGTACCATAGAAACCAATAGAAGAAATCCCCCAACCGAGGATGATTTGATCGAGAACTTGATCCAGAATCCACCTACCAGTGCACTACCTTTAGAAAAATTGGTGGAGGATGCCCAAGCTAGCACCTCAGTGGACCTTTGTACAACCGGCCCTGTCACTCCCAGAGTCAAAAGTGTGGAGTTTGGCCCTGAGAGAGCATTAAAGATCAGCTCCTCCCTATCTCCTTCCCAAGAGAAGGAGTTGTGTAGCCTATTGGCCAGCCACTTAGATGCTTTTGCTTGGAGCTATAAGGAGATGAAAGGAGTCCATCCCTCGGTCTGTACCCATCATATATACATCAAAGAGGATTGTAAACCAGTTAGGCAACCCCAGAGGAGAATGAATCCAGCCCTTAAGGACATTGTCAAGGAAGAGCTGCAAAAACTGTTGGATGCCGGATTCATCTACCCCATCTCAGATAGTGAATGGGTGTCCCCTCTAGTGTTGGTTCCCAAGAAGAATGGGAAGTGGAGGATCTGTGTAGATTACCGTGAGCTGAACAAAGCTACCAAGAAAGACCATTTCCCCCTACCCTTCATAGATCAAGTGTTGGATGGATTGGCAGGAAAGAAGTTCTTCTCTTTCCTGGATGGGTTTAGCGGGTACAATCAAATCCAAATCAGCCCGGAAGACCAAGATAAGACCACCTTCACCTGTCCTTGGGGTACCTTTGCCTACAGAGTCCTTCCCTTTGGGCTATGTAATGCTCCTGCTACTTTTCAGAGAGCTGTCTTGAGCATCTTCTCAGAGTTGGTCCATGATGCAGTGGAAATATACATGGATGACTTTACCCCTTATGGGGCCAACTTCCAGGAAGCATTGTCCAACTTGGGAAAGGTCCTAACCAAGTGCACTGAGATGAACTTGTCCCTTAGTCCTGAAAAATGTGAATTCCTAATGACTGAGGGGACCGTGCTAGGCCATACTATTTCTTCCCAAGGATTGCAGGTGGATCCCAACAAAATTGCTCTCATCAAGAGGGTTCCACCTCCTCAAAAAGTAAGGGATGTCCGGAGTTTCTTGGGATTAGCAGGATACTACCGGAGATTCATTAAGGACTTCAGCAAGTTAGCCTCGCCATTGTTTGGTCTGTTGGCAAAAGATGTGGAGTTTAAGTGGACTGACAATTGTCAGAAGAGTTTGAATGAGATAAAGGACAAGTTGGTGTCAACACCAATCTTGAGAGGTCCAAACTGGGCCCTACCTTTCCACATCCACACTGATGCCTCAAACAAAGCCATAGGTGCAGCCTTAGGACAAGTTGAGGAAAAACTTCCATATGCCATTTACTTCGTTAGCAAAAACTTGTCCAAAGCCGAGCTGAACTACACTGTAACCGAGAAGGAATTCTTAGCTGTGGTCCATGCACTGAACAAGTTCCGACATTATATTACCGGTTACCAGACTTTTGTACATACTGACCATGCTGCTATTAGATACTTGATGAATAAACCAGATGTGAATGCTCGTATTATTAGATGGTTACTTTTATTGCAGCAGTTTCATCTAACCATTGTTGATAAACCAGGGAGAGAAAATGTTGTTGCTGACTTCTTGTCTAGATTGGATTTGTCTGCAGATGAAGATGGGACGGTGGATGACCAGATGCCTGATGAGCATCTGTTTGCTATATCAGTACTCTCTCCGTGGTTTGCGGATATAGCAAACTACCTTGTTTCAGCTCAGTTCCCTCCGCACCTCTCTTCAAAAGAGAAGAGCAAAATCATCAGAAAGAGTGCCTCATTTACATGGATTGGGGGCAACCTGTTCAAGCTTGGCCCCGATCAGATCTTAAGGCGTTGTGTAAGGGAAGAGGAAGTCTTTGACATCCTCCTCACCTGTCACGATGGGCCTTGTGGAGGACACTTTGCAGCAAAGAGAACTGCCTTCAAGATTCTGCAGGCAGGCTACTATTGGCCCACACTGCATCAAGATGTCAGAAGATATGTCAGCCAGTGCGACCAATGCCAAAGAATGGGGAAACCGACCCAAAGGGATGAGATGCCCCTCCAACCTCAAGTGACTCTTGAGCCATTTGAGAAGTGGGGCATGGAATTTGTGGGTCCAATCAATCCCTCTTCGAGGCAAAGATCCTACATCATTGTGTGCACTGACTACCTGATGAAGTGGGTAGAGACCAAAGCCATCAAAGCAGCAACAGAAGAAAACGTGGTTGAGTTCTTGAGAGAGAATATCTTCTATAAGTTTGGCTATCCAAGAGAGCTGGTCACCGATCAAGGGAGCCAGTTCACCTCCCACTTGGTTGAAGATCTCCTAGCTCATCACAAGATCAAGCATAGAACCTCCACTCCCTATCATCCTCAAGCAAATGGGCAGGTGGAGGTCACCAATAGAGCATTAGAGGGGATCTTGACCAAAGTGGTGAGCAGCAGCAGAAAGGACTGGGCAGATCGCCTGGTTGAAGCCACCTGGGCTTACAACACCACTTGGAAGACCACCACCGGCTTCACACCTTATGAGCTGGTCTACGGGAAGAAGGCTTTGCTGTCCATTGAGTTTGAGTATAACACTTTGAGGATGGCAGCTCAGCTGGACTTAGATCTCAGCCATGCACAGCAAGAAAGGTTGTTGCAGCTGAATGGACTGGATGAGCACCGCATGCAGGCCCTCCTTCACTCAGAAGTGGTTCAACTTCAGAGGAAGGTGTGGCATGACCAACATCTCCATGACAAGCAATTTCAGCCGGGAGATTGGGCTTTGTTGTATGACTCCAGATTCAAAGATTTCAAGGGGAAGTTGAGAACCAGATGGCTAGGACCATATGTAGTGGAGCAGTGCCATGACAATGGATCTGTCCTCATTCGAACCATTGATGAGGAAGCCATTCCCATGCTTGTCAATGGGCACCGATTGAAGATCTACAGGAAGCCTCCCTCAAGACAAGAGTTTATCAGCACTATGGAGAAATCTGTTTTGGTCATAGAGAAGGGTTCTGCCTCCATTTTGGGCATACCCTGAAGAAGAGAAAAAAAAAGAAAAACAAAAAAAAAAAAAAAAAAAAAAAAAAAAAAATAATAAAGATCCTTGGGTGAAAACCTCTCTGAGGCGCCCAAGGCAGGCAGTAGGGGTGAAAACCTCATTGAGGCGCTCCTATTGTCTTTCAAAAAAAAAAAAAAGGAGAAAGTTAAAAAAAAAAAAAAAAAAAAAAGAAGATCCTTGAGTGAAAACCTCTCTGAGGCGCTCAGGGCAGGTAGCAAGGGTGAAAACCTCTTTGGGGCGCCCCTGCTATCTTTTCAAAAAAAAAAAAAAGAAGAGAAAAAAGAAGAAAAAAAACAATAAGCACAATAAAAGTTTTGCATGCAGATGTTCTATGGAGGAGAAGAAGCCTCTCCACTCCAAGCCAGGGGCCTTCATCATGCTATCAAAGGATGTCATCAACACCTCCTCCAAGAATAACAATGTTTTTCAAGGGATGTGCAATTTTCATCATGATTTGGATCTTCTACAGGAAGATACAGTTTTCTACAGGAACAGAAAGTCTTCCTACAGGAAGACGCGGATCTTCTACAGTAAAGTGCAAAATTTCTACAGGAAGCTCTGTGTTCTACAGGAAACTTCCTGTAGAAGGTTGCGACGGCCGAAATGTGTTTCAAATGAAGATCTAGCGACTGAGGAGTGGATTGAATGCATGCATGCCACCGATGGTACCCCTGAACATTGCTATCATCTTGCTCCACCATCCTCGTCGCCATGCAACCAAGATCCCTGTAGCAGCACAACAAAGCAATGAGTTCTCGTGAAAAAAAAACATCTGTCAAAGAAAAACCAAGCACCGAGAGCCATACCACATCCACGTTATGCATCAGAAGCGCTGGGATCGTGATCGAGAAGACAGAACCGCCAGCATGCAGCATGCACCCAAGGAGGTGAGACTGTTGCAAGGCTCCCACGGGAACCCTGTAGCAGTCAAACCTGCAGGAGTGGATGCCATTCATCGGCCAGCCATCTGCAAGCAAAATGCGGGCGCATGCAACCAGAACGTCAACCACAGCGCCAGCATCCCGTGACCACGAGCCTCCGGACTGTGTAAGCCACATGCAGCAGGTAGATCCGTCGACCAAAAACCTGAAAATCATATGCAGACGCGCGCAGGTAAGTGTTCTAATCCTTCTCTCCATCAAATCGCATGGATATTACTTTGATTTGTTTTGCATGGCATAAAGGTGAATGGTTGAGCGGCCGTAAGGCCAGTTGACTGGCCACATCGGCTAGTGAAGGGATAGTAGGATGATGAGGTGGCAGCCACAACAAAGGACACACGCAGCACGCACGTGAAGATCAGTCCCGTCAACCGTGAAATGAGTTTAACCGAAAAGGGCGGCGGCAAATCTGTGGGAATGAATGCAGCAGCAAGCGAATGTGCAGGCGGATGATGGGTGACGTCACCCAACGGTCCGGCGGGGACAGCTCACCCCCCGCGCCACGAGCTGCGCCGATTCAAAATCTAATCGGCTCGATTGAGCGTGTATATCCATCAACCTCACTTCAAGACTCGAGTAGCTCCTCTGATTACCTCTGCATGTTGATACGCCAAGCTCTCGGCTACCTGAACGCTGGTAAGGCACCTCTCGACCGCTGTTCAACTATAGCTCCCCCTGAAGTCTGCGCACTGCTCCTACAGGAACAGTTTCTACAGGAATGCAGTCCTACAGGAAGCAGTATCTACAGGAAAGCAGTCTCTACAGGAAGGTGAAGTCTTCACGTAAAAAAAAAAAAAAGGTGGCGGAAAAGAGGTAACCCTGAAACTCCTTCCGCAATTGGTTTTCAAAGGTGGCAAGGTCATTATTCACAGTCTGGTCATAAAAAAACCATTGGATTGTCGTGCCCATACTATCGCTTCTACAGGATAGCAGTATAATTAAACTGTGGTTTTGTGAATTCATTGCATGCTCTGTCTATAAGACCGAATTCCTTTTGTACTTACCGCCTTTGGTCAAAACCACTGTGTTCGTCATGCCTGGTGGGTTTATCAGGCGAGAGCCCACTGATTCAAATACATTAAGGAGAAACCCGGCAGTGGTTGAGCTCTTCACTAGAGCACAATGGATGCCTTTTTGTGATAAGCTACAGGGCTACGATGATGAAGTAGCCGAGGAATTCTTGCAGGCCCTGAGGCCAAAATCCAAGGTGCTGGCCACAGTCAATTTCAGAGGCCTAAGCCTCAAGATAACCCCGCAGTCCATCAGTAGAATCACTGAGCTTCCTATGGGTCTCCCGTGGGATAAAGAAGAACGGAAGCAGAGCCAGCAAGCAAAGAAGGAGTTCTTCCCGCCTGAAGAATCATTCACAGAGGACAAAAATGGGGTGAAAAGGACAAGCCTGTTGCCACCGTGGAACGAAGTCAGTTTGCAAATTATGAAATATATCACCTGTGAGGGTCGTTACAACATCATATATGCGTATCACTTCAGGCTGCTCAATGAACTAAGACACCAGATTGACCTCCCTGCAGCACAGAGGCTGAGCATTCCTTACTTTTTACTGCAGTACTTGATGGAGTGCTCTACAAAGCTCAAGGACGGAATCCATGATCAGATAGCCCATCATGGGCTGATAAAATTGCTTGTAGAGGATGCTCTTCACTCATATAAAGTCCCCCTCGCATGGGAATCATTTAGGAACTTAACACGGGAAGGGGACATAAAAATGTTGCTTGAAGAAACGGAGTCCTCTAGTGGTGAAGAAGAAGAGCCCGTAGCCAAGAGTAAGAAAGGGAAAAGCAAAAAGGTCCCGACTCCGACACAGAAGGAAGAACGGAAGGAAAAGGAGGAGGGAAAGGATGACAGAGCAAAAGAAGACACCCCCATCCTGTCAGCAAGAGAACAGAGGTTGAAAAGCAGGGCAGTCAAGACTGAGGTGGTCCCTGCCAGCCCAAGCACCTCGTCAGCTCCTGCAGGCAAAGCCAAAAGCAAAATCCACGCAGCCAAGCAAGAAAAGATGGTGACAGCTGCATCTACAGGGAAACAAACGCAGGCTTCTACAGGAAGCCCAGGAACAACGCCTACAGGAAAGCAGACGAAGGCTTCTACAAGAGGCTCAAAAACAGAGAAGGGATCTTCTACAAAAGACCCACAAAGCGTAAAGAAAGGGTCTTCTACAGGAAGCCCGAGAATCACTAAGGAACAAACTTCTACAGGAAGTCTGGAAACAAAGACAAAGGCTTCTACAGGAAGCCCAAAAATTCAAGAAAAGGCTTCTACAGGAAGCCCAAAACTGCTAAAGGAAAGAGCTCTTGCAGGAAGCCCAGACGTGCTAAAAGAAAAGGCTCCTACGGGAAGCCCAAGAGCTAAGGAAGATGCTCCTGCAGGGAGCCCAAAACCGGTCAAAGAAGGGTCTTCTGTAGGAGGCCCGAAACCAAAGGAGGAGGGCCCCTCTACAAGGAGCTCTGAGAGAGCAAAGCACAAGAAAGAGAAGTCTAGCATCCTCGAAAAGGAGGCGGCAGCGGCACTGGCTGCCCTCAACACACCGACAAAACCCAAAGAAAAGAGAGAGAGGAAGATCCCTCTACCTTCCGAAACAAGGAGGAGTCAGAGAATGAAAACAGACAAGTCGCTGCCTCCACCCAGCAGCCAACCCACTTTAGGAGACATCCCTACTTCACCCAGTACAAGAACTCCCTCTAAAACACAGGCCACCCCTAAGAAGGGAAGCCCAAAAGTCACTTCCTGGACGCGGAAAATAGGCCAGTCGCCTTCTGAAGCCTGGCTCAAGGAAATGAAAAAGGGGGAAGAAGCACCACCCTCGTCTCCACCTGAGGCAGAGAAAACAGAGGGCCCAAAAATAGAGAAGAAGGAGCAGGTTCTGGGCCCCAGCTCTCGGCCAAGGACAAGGAGCCGGGGCAAAATTGCTCAAGGATGAGCAAATGGTTCAGCTGGGGGGTGATGATGAGCCCCAATTTTGGTACAATTTGGGCTCATTTTGGCCTATTCTACTTGCTCAAACCATTCATTTTTTATTGCTTATGCATGCATTTCTTAGTTTATTCATGTTGTTTGTAGGAAGAAGGGTAGGCACTCTCTCTACGTGACTGATGCATTTTGATTCCAGGTTTTGGCATTAAAAGGGAGCAAAAGACAACGAAAAAGGAGTTAAGGAGACAATGAGGTGGCACTGCGGGTTTTGGGAGAGGATGTCCACGGTTCTAGGGACATCCCTCGTGATTCCCATCAAGAACTCCGAGCTCTAATCCATCTCCCCTACGAGCTTAAAAAACGGCCAGCTGTTCTACACGAACAGCAGTTATAAACTGCTCTACAGGAACAGCAATTATGACCATCCTAGAGGATCAACAGTTAAACTCTAGTTGGACAGCCGAGCTCCTAAAATGTAGGACACTTGTTGGATCATTGTTTTTGTATAAGTATGAAGGCTTTAGCCTTAGAGAGGTTGTTGAAACTCTCGTATTGCTATTGTAATTTTGGAGCACAGTTCAGTTTTCGTTCCTTTTTGTAAGCCAATTTGGCATGATATCAGTTATGAATAAAGAAGGCAGTTTGTGATCTAGTTCTGAGTTTTTCTCAAGGAGACTATAGCTCTCAGGTTAGGGCCCAACCTGAGAGCCATAGATCCCCTCTGCTGTAGTGTTGTTTCCATTTCATTTCAGCACTGTGAGCTTTCCATTTACACATGCAATTCGAATCACAGGTTGTTGAGTTGGTCTTTTTCATGAGTTAGCTAGGAGATTGCTTATAGTGAATTTGTTTCCATTTGCTTAGTGTAGCAGAGGATAGATATAATCGATTGGAGCTCCAACAAAAAGGTTGTTAAGGCTCACTGCCGTCTCATCTGGGATTGGAGTGAAGTCCATGATTAACCACCAAAAATACGCATTTCTTTATTCCATGATTGCTGCCAATACAGTCACGTTAAGTTAGCTGCTTCTACATGATCCACACCTGCACCACACTTCCTTACCACAGCTTCATGCACGTTCTCTTTCACGTTTAGATTGATGCTCATCGAATTTACAAGCACACGTAGTTTAGGTTGATGCATTTTTGGTTAACTGACAGTCATAAGCATTTGTTCCATTTACACTGCTCTCTCTCTCGTTCCATTACTTCATTCTCCATCTTGATCACGCATGCAACCACATCTTCGACCCCTGCTCCGCTCTGTTATCTCCCAAAGTCTTTCACTCCTCACGTACTTCCATTCTCTAGCCCTTTCATTGACCTAGCCCTCTATCTTCCAACCTACTCCTTACATTCACTCCCTATCCTGTTCCTCCACTTCTACAGCCATCACCAGCCTCATTCCTACCTTACACATCTTCCCCTACCATTCCATTACTCCTCCATCACTCCAAACACTCACGGTAGGTCATCCTGTAGCCATTTGTAGACATCCTGTAGAAAACAGAGTATCCTGTAGGATCCTCCACAGCCATCCTGTAGGAGGCCACTCTCTCGGTTGCTGAGCATCTGAATGCGAGGAACCTCTGTGGATGGATGCTAAGGATCCCTAGGGACCTCTCTTAGCTTCCCCAACCTATCCCACGCTTTCCTTCCTTCTCCATCCCATCTGCACAACCAAACCCTAGTTAGCACAAGATCACCATCATCCCACACACTTAACAGAAAATACAAAAACATAACTTTCATGATGCAAGTAGTTTAGAACGATGCATTTTCATTTATCAGAGGTAGTGACAGCATTGGTAGAAGCTTCATTCACATTTCTTGCATTGTAGAGGTTAGACTAGTTAAATTAGGGTTTCCTAGGTTACATGCTTTGATTTGCTTTCAGTTCATTTTTGTCAAGTAGAGTAGCTTTCCTTTGAGATTAGCTTTCGTCCATCAATTAGCAAGCTTCTTCTGAGAGCCTATAGAAGTTGGCTTGAGCCCTAGCGGACTTGTGCCAGCTGACCAAGTGACAGCTGCGACAAGAGCTAGTACTTGTGCATATAGCACCGTCGCTTCCAAGTTTGTACGAACTACCGGGTTGATAAAATGAGAGACAGGAAGCCCCAGGAGTTGTAGCATTATTGCTACAATACTGGAGCTCACCACCTATATATCCGGGCGCGCAAGGACCCAGCACGAAAATGGGTGAATCTTCCATTCATCGCAATGGATGATGCGATCTTTGGGGTAATGGAGTCATGGCCTCCGAAGTGGCATGCCCCGGACTTGGTGGAAATGGAGAAGGTCATAGCTCAGCAAAGAAAGAAGGAAACCAAGCTGCGCATAGCGTAATTGGCTGAGAGGAGGCACCAGGAACAAAAAGTAGCCACACAACAGAAGGCGGCTGATGTAGCAGCAACAACGTAGATGGCAGAGACCACAACTGTACCAACTAGAGAGCTCGAGGAGGCCCAAGGGATGTCCACGGGGCCACAGACCAGGGAAGGGGACAAGACTGAGGAATGCGCAAACCTTGGTTACACATCGACCCAACTCAAGTGGCCATGCAGCCCTGACAAAACAGCTCCCTGAAAGAAGGGAAAAGCCACAAAGACGTCCATCGACCCAATCACGCTCACAGAAGGTGATCTGTTGGATATCAGCAAAACGATTCATGAGGTCGCAAAGGATGCACTCCAAGGATTGCGAATGGAGCAACACACTGTGTTGGGGGTGCTCAGCGCGCAGCTACAAGGTTTATAGGTACAACACCCCCAAATAGGCACAATGGCCCAGTATGTCATAGCAAGAACCGCCGAGGTCGAACAGCCGCTGTGCCCCCGTATGGGCAACACCTTCATCTTGCCCAAAGGCGGCTAGCAAAAACAAGCAAGGGTGACCAGGCTATGATGAGCAGCATGAAAGGCATCAGCTTGAACTTGGTCACCCTACCACACGAAATTTTGTACCAGCGATAGGATGGGCTGATCGAAGAGCTCCACACCTGGAAAGGCCGAGCGATCCAGGTCTTGCATGAACAGAAAATCAACATGGACTAGATCAACACCCAACAGGATGAGTTGGTTGCACAGGTTCACGGATTGGAAGAGGCTATAGAAGATGCATGTAGGAGCATTCCAGATTTGGCCGTGCCAGCAGAGCTCCCAGTAGCAGAACGGGTATATAGATTGGCAACCAGATTCCACAAGGCCTGGGAGGAAATGACAAAGGTTAAGTTGGAGCCGAACGTATAGATTGTCGAGCTGCGATTGAAGGTGCAGCCCTCCATGCCCACAGAAGTTAGAGAGAAGTGCACCCGCACTATCCAAATGGGGTTGGAACAAATTGGCCAGGAAACACAGGATTGCACCAGGTTGTTGGAACAAGCACTCACCATGCTTACGCACCTGTAGGAAGACTCGAATCTGTAGCGCCTAGAGACCAAGGTGCGCGAGTTGTAGCAAGAGTATGACAGTGTCCGGGGCACCGTGCCGATGGTTGTCCTTACTCAACGAATCGCCAGACTACAACAGGTAAGGGCACTGAAGTACCAATTATATGTCGTGCACCTAAAAGAAGCCCTGCTTAAAGAATGCATCCAACCATGGATCGATGAAGTGTTCACAATTACAGCTACCATTGAAGGGAATCTGGCACAAATGCAGGAACTATATACGGTTGGGTAGGAAGGTGACCCTACTCACGAAGATTCAGAGCTATGTGTACAACAGATATAGCAAATAGCCAAACAGTGTGCTGCGGACACCCAAGCTGCGCGCGACCTCCTGGATGGACTTCGCGCCAAGATCGCCGCACCAATAGAGTGACTCAGGACGAGTCACGATGATTGTGTTGACAACTTGTTGGGCAGCGGATCCCCCCATAGCATGTTTTTGGGGCTTAAAGCCCGAGTGTTGGTCAATATAATGTAAAGACTCCACGAAATGCGGGCGCAGAGCGCGAGAGTCTAGGATGAGTCATAGGGTTGTCCGCCCTAAAATAATGAAATTGAATGTAAATTATGTTGGCCTACCCATGGTCTACGGACCATGGGATTGTATAAATAGAGCGAGGCTCTAAGTGTAAAGATAGTTTTGAGTTTTTGGAAAGTAATAGATAGATGCGAAGGCATGGTTAGAGGATAGAAGTGGATCTGAAGGTATTGGGTCATAGTAGTAGGTAAAGGCTCTACAGCTGAGTGCACAGAGGCCTACTAGAGACCACAACTGAGTGTGCAGACCCCTGTAGCTGAGTGTGCAGGGCAGAGTCGGGTATGTATTGAACTGAACTTGAAAAGGATCATTAATAAAGCTAAGTTGATTTGGCATATTGTGCATCTGTTTCGTAGATCTATATTTTGATGTTTGGCGTTAATGGTATCTGTTTATCTATATGCGCACACTTGTATGTATGTTTATGTATGAAAACTTTCTAGGTAATTAACAAACATAACCTAACTAAGGAAGACTTGGGTAATTAATATTGGTCGCATTGTAGCTGGATCTGCGCGAAGGCAGTCCCATAGGATGCAAGGAGCCCGCTAGTGCGCATAATCTAGTAATCGTGAAGGTTGAATCGTGTACCTATCGCCCATATCAGACATCCCTAAGGTGTGAAAACCTAGTTCCAGCACCCTCCCATACTACTTTGGGTGAGACCTCAGTCCGCGCTCCGCGGACTGTTTCCGAAAGGGCCAGTAGTACTAATATTTGCTTGGCTAAACTCACTATTGAACCTAGGGCAAGCCCCACGTAGCCAAAACCTATTCATGAATCCAACCTTGTTTACATGGATTTTCATCACTCCCCTCAAAACCACCATACCAACTGAAGGCTAGAAGAAAGGATCAAAAGGTTGGTACAAGAAGAAACTCCTCATACATCAACCTGTGCAGTCAAAAGAAATCTCTGATATTTTTTTTTCCACCACCAACATGAAGCATGAGGGAGCAATGTATGCACCCAGGAAGGGACTCATCACCCTCAGAGAAGCACTCCACTAGCATATGCAACCTAGTCATGAGAGAAACACTTGCACACACACAAGAACATCATCACTCAAGGTGCAATCCAGTTCAGAAGACATGCACAACAACCTTACCTATGTTTATAAATAACATATGATCAGCTACAACACTCACATCAAGAGAATCTCAGGAGAAGAGCAACAATAACAAGAAGAAAAACTAGAGGACCTCCAACATATTATCACATGCAGCTTCAGGATCATCAAAGGGAACCTCCACAACTACAACAGCGTCCTACAAAAAAAAAACATTCATGGTAAGACACAAGTATGAAGCTCTCTAACCTCACCCTTCAAACCTATTCTAACTTAAAAAAACATTAAAAGTGTGAGAATGAAAGGTCTTTTATATCCAAAATTAATATCAGGAAGCCTCATACTTATCTAGCAAGTCACTTAACCTTTCTCCAAAGCAAAACCACACATGTGGGAGATAAATGAGACAAAAGTGAAAAAAGACTTAATAAAGTGGGATCTTATCACAGAGTTCAAAAAGTAGTTGGGGGCCAACTCAGTTAACTCAAATCACTTTGAGTTTATTTTGCATGCAATGAAAAAATAGAGAAAATTTTAAAAAAAGAAAAAATAATGAAAAATCAATAGAAAAATAAAAATAAAAGAATAAAAAGTTCACGACCCACCACCTTGTTATAGCACCATTTACCACCCTTGGTATTTGTGATGATTGGTTTATCGCCTAGGGCAACCCCTCCTTTTAGACTTGGTCCAAATATATTAAAAATAGTGTTTTATTCCCTGTATACTTTTTTTCCTTGAGATAAAAGGGTGTACATGTGGATTAGTCAATACCCAACCCGCATATATGTGTTAAAACACTTAAAAAATTAAATTTCCTTAACTATGGGCAGAGTTCACAGGTTTTACCTGTTGATTACTGTTGAGTGATAAAAGGTGTCTTTTTAACTTCTAATTATCTTCACATTAATTGTCAACCTAGGGACGATTTTTTTATTTCAAGAGTGTACTCAGTCTGAGGCGGTCACTTACTCAAGAGTAATGTTTTGCAGTATAGTGCTTAAAATGCAAAAGTAAATGAATGTTGGAAACAAAATCTAATCGGAACAACAAGAAACTGAAATGTTCTGTAACTAAATCATTTACTCAAACAATCATCAGTCGAGGACTCAGTAATGATAACTCTCTCCCCTGTAAATTGATGCAAATGAAAATCAATCATAGGCAAGATCTCCAATCTGAGAACTTAGACAACAGTAGTCAGTGTCCTTTACAGTTGTTGATATTTCAATCCACACTAAAGCAAATAACTAGAAATGGAAATTCAATTGGAAATGCTCACTAAAACACACTTGCTGCAATATCAGTTAAAAGGTGAAATCAAATCCTTGCATGAAAGAGATAACAACAAAGCCTATTTGAACAGCAACACTAAATTAATGGAAATGAACAACAAAGCTAGATTAATGGAAATGAATAGCAATCTGAAATATAACGGAACAGTAAAGCTAATTAAGTGAAAATGAATTGAAGAACAAAGCTCATCTTACAGAAATGAAATATTAATGGAAAGGAACAGTAATAGTAAATTATTGAAGATGAACAGCAACACTAAATGGAAATGAACCACAAAGCTAAATGAATAGCAATACTAAATGAGCAGCAACCTGTAATGCATAGCAAAATATGAAGTGAACATCAAAGTTTTATAACCAAAATTATCAACATAACAATTTAGGTTGTAATGAATAGCAATCTTTGTTATGGTGGAAGAAAATAGCAATGTGATCCAATTAAAATTTCGTGCACGAAACAATTTTAGGAAAATGTACAAGAACAAGAAGTTAGAAAGCAATGCAACTCAAAAGCAATGAAAAGTAAATCAAACCATCACACGGCTGGAACTGTAAAATAATGGTATAGGTAGCAAGTGGATCCACCAGGGCTGGGGCCTTAGCCGCTAGTGAAGCACCGCCGAACTTACTCTAGTATCAAATAATGGAACAACAACTCTTTTATTGATTAATCATCAAACTGTGAAATCATTACAACAGCAAAAGCCTTGTGAATTACAATGGTAATGAAACAGTCCCCCTTTCCTCCTATCCTATCATATCCTATCTCTAATAATCCCTAACTTAATTTCTCATAATCTATCCCATCATGAATCATGAATCCATCTTTTGTCCTTCTCTAATCTCTGTTCTAATTTAAATACACAAAGAGAAAAGGGCAGTTACAACTGTGATGATTACAAAATGATTCTCATTACAAAATTGGATTGTTTACAACAAATTGATCAACAAGATCATATCTGAGATATCTGTCCATCAGCATTCAACAGGAATAGGTCGAATTTGGTATTGCAGCTGAGATAATTTGGAAAACGGCCACACAACGAATATGAGAAAAATATCTTCAGAGAACCTTCCGTTTCTCTTAGTATAGACCAAATTTGGAAAAATGACTCATTACAAAACTAATTTGGTCCATTTTGGACAAAACCCATGTTTCAAATTTTCCATATTCTTCTCCATTTGCCCAAAACGTCCAATGCAAAATTGTCACTTCTTATTCCAGCAAATTTCTGAGTTGGCACATTTAATGATGAGCTGGAGATCAAATCTTCCACCTGGAGAATATCTTGGAGGCTAAAATGGTGAGTGATGTTACAACCAAATTATTAATAAACCATCATTGGTAAAATCATGCATAACATCAATTTATTAAAAATAAAGGAGAATAAATAATATTTATCCATAAGAGCATAAATAATTATAAAATGGGATTATATGATAAATCATGATAAATGACATGATAAAGAAGAGTAGAAATGGATGAAATAGGTGTTAAAAAATGATAATAGTAATGACATATTAACAACCCAATATACCCCCAAACTGAATATATTGCATGTCCTCATGCAACCCAAAGACTCTATGTTAACCAAGAAATGAATTCTTCCTCAAATAATGAAGATTCAATTTTAGCAATGTTGATGCGGGTGTAACAATTTTTTCATTGACGTTTAACTTATGTGTATATGAAGTTGCAGCAAAATATGATATAAGTAACAACAAACTTCATTAACCATTTTCTCAAAAACTACAAACCAGATTTTTCCAAAATTTTGCAAGTAGATTTAGACTATATTAACGTTTCTATGATCCAAAAATCATATCGTTTCGATGCATGGATCATGAGATATAAACGAAATGGCTGTAGGTGACAGTGCACGATTTTTGAAATTTTATGAACTAATTTAACTTGAAATTATCTAGGTTTGTTTATTTTAATGGTACGTTTGTGTTTTCCACAAATCATAAGAATTGAGTTCATAGTTTTAAAAATATATGGAAATCAGTTTTTGCACTGTATAGAAATGAAATTGTATGCCTTAAATTAGAAAGAAAGTAGAAAACATCTATCATGTGTAGCAATTCCTCCCCCAAACTGAAGAATTAGCATGCCCTCATGCAATACTAGAAAAAAAATTGAGGTGGTTGCTACCAGCTGTTGAATTCTATGCTTGGTGTAAAGCAACATGGAATAAGGAAGGTGTTGAGAATAAATAAGAATATCAATGGACGATAAAAAATATGAATGACATGGTCATAAGAAAGAAATGAATGAAAGCAACACTCCCCCAAACTGAAAGATGATATGTCGCTGAAAAATGGTAAAGATGTGGAATGAATGATGATAAATAATGCTCAATGGATTTTCACGAAATTCTCCTAAATTCGTAATAAATCAGAAAATTATGTTATTTTACTTCAAGTTTTACCTCCGAAAAAAATGTAGAATGACATGTATGGACTAGAATTTGTTGAAGCTGATGTAGGCAGAGTTGATGCTGAAAGTGATACAAAAGGTGGAATCCAGGCAAGCACATCATGTCTGAAGAATTGTTCACGTTTGCGAGTTGCTCGAGCCTCTTCTTTTAGTTGCAATAGTGTGGTCATGCTGCAAATAGAGTCCCCCCCCCCATACTCGTTGTTCTCCTGTAAACAAATCACTATTTTGTATACAATGTTTTTGAATCCACAGTGTTAGTTTTGAATAGCAACAGATAAGATGCATGCAAAAATTTCAATTAGAAAAACTTTGGGACACATTCAATACTAATATTTTGTCAAATCAACAAGTTATGGTAGAGTACAGTAATTATATCACATGCTATCCCATAATGCATACATTCTCCCCTCCAATTGGAAAAGGGATTCCATGACCATAAAGCATATGAAAGGTGTTGTGCTGACGACAAGGCAAGGGAATGACCAATACGACAGTGAATGAAGCAGAGTACACATATCAATCATAGGATGGTGAAAGTTATGGTTATAATGAGAGTAGAGTGTGTAAAGATAGTTATGAATAACAAATAGGACACTTTGGATTGATAATAAGTTATGCGAAAAAGAAAAAGGATCGAAATATGCCAAAAAGATGCTTTGCTGATAGTATTCTAGCTAAAAAATGATGCGATTGATCAGAAAACAATTTCTCATGCGTAAAGATTCAAAACAGGGAAAAATTAAGGAAATAACTTCTTTGATAAAAAGAGAGAATAAGAAAAGGGTATTATAGTAATAATTGACGATAATATATAACTTCAATACCATAAGCAAAGCCTCTGCTACCAGCAGGCATCCATAGCCTTAGTAGGGTTGCTTTTTAACCCATATGAGCCAGGATCCTCAATTTATAAATGGAGAGTTCCAGTGTTGTTCTACATAAGAGATCAATGTGCTGACGTGGTAACCAGATAACCACACTACCATTCACTGGGATGCAGCAAAAGTGATCAGGCCGACTTGTGATGAGACCTCCTGTTCCAAGGATAATTTAGCTATCCAATGGATCATAACCTTGGTGTGGTGGCCATAATGGGAATGTCACTTTGTTATAGCCTTATGAACATGGTAGGTTGGCTCGTAATGAGACCCCCTATCCTCCATCTGCGAACAAAATTTTGTTTTTATTACACATTTTTATGATAAAAAGAGGGAGGCTTAGTACTCCTTAAGAGCAAGGATGGTGGAAGAAGTTGAACATGTCAATAGAAAAAATATACCCATAATCTCATTTATTACAGACAGAGAAGATTATAACCAAGAAGGGTGGAACCAGCATGGTATTAAGATGATCAATCAGTATCATGTACAGTAGAAAACAATGCAGTAAAGTAGTATATAAATAATTGTGTCCCTTTTGAAAAGAATTTATCATCAAGAAGTTGTCATGTTAAAGATCATAACGTGAATGATATTAAATCGCTTCAATAGAATCCATAATTCTTGTCCTCATAAAAGTAGTGTACTTCATGCCATGATGGGAAATCAATAAAATGTGGTTGAGATGAACTAGGAATAATCCCACAAGAGGAAGGTTTATTCTCAAAAATACTCCCAAAGTGTTGCTCCCTTGAAAGAACAACAAAAACACTCGAAAAAATGTTGTTCCGTGTAGGGAACAACAAAAGAAATGCATTCCAACAACAAAAATACATACGAAAAAGTGTTGTTCCCTGTAGGGAACAACAAAAAAATACACCCAAAAAAAGTGTTGTTCCTTTAAAAGAACAACAAAAAAATGCATGCGAAAAAGTGTTGTTCCTTAAAAGGAACAGCAAAAATACACCCAAAAAAGTGTTGTTCCTTTGAAAGGAACAACAAAAATGCGAAAATGTTGTTCCTTTGAAAGGAACAACAGAAATGCAAAAGTGTTGTTCCTTTGAAAAGAACAGCAAAAGTGCGAAATGCGAAAATGTTGTTCCTTCGGAAAGGATAGCAAAATGCGGAAGTGTTGTTCCATCAGAAAGGAACAACAAAAAAGTGGAAGCGTTGTTCCTTCCTTCGGAAAGGAACAATAGAAATGTGGAAATGCTGTTCCTTTCTAAAGGAACAACAAAAATGCGATAGTGTTGTTCCTTCGGAAAGGAACAACAAAAATGTGAAAGTGTTGTTCCTTTGGAAATGAACGACAAAAATGCGAAAATGTTGTTCCTTTTCGAAAGAACAACAAAAATGCGGAAGTGTTGTTCCTTCGGAAAGGAACAACAAAAATGCGGAAATGTTGTTCCTTTGGAAATGAACAACGAAAATGCGGAAGTGTTATTCCTTCGGGAAGGAATAACAAAAATGTGAAAGTGTTGTTCCTTCGGAAAGGAATAGCAAAAATGCGAAAATGTTATTCCTTCGGAAATGAACAGTAAAAATGCACAATCATAAAATGCAGACACGCAAAAAAAGAATTAGTTGTTCACTGCACTAATGCTGAGGATGGGTTACAATTTGAAGGAAACAACACCTGAAACACAAAAATATAAGAGAAATCAGAAAAGAAACAACATTTTATTTAAAAACAGTGTGTAAATAAATAAATTAAGTTATAATAGCTATGATGTTATTTCTTAAGGCAAAGAAAAAATGATCTCTTTGAAAAATGTTTTGGCTACAGAGACATGACATGAATCTTAAAATTGAAATCAATTCTTCATTTCTTCTGTTACGAATCTGTTGGGTAATGATTTGGATGAAATTCCCTTGTTTCATTAAAATTTCTTTCAAGAATCGCTCGTCCATAAATTGATCTTCTTTATTCTCCTAGGACCTGCAAAAACGAGTGTCTACCTACAACAAAACATTAAATCATGGAGAAGAGAGGTGATTGGACTCCCCTAATCCAAGAATTATACAAAAAAACAACAAGTATTTACTCTGTAAAACAAATCCACGGAGAAAATAACAAAGTAAAATTTATTTGTCACCTGCGGGAGAGCAGTGGTCGACCTTACTAACCAGCGGTGTTTTAATCACAACTTCTTTGTTTTTCATCCAGATTGAGTGATTCCAAAGCCAGATGAGAGCTAATTCAAAGGTATATCTCTAATAGAAACATGCTTTAAAAATTCAATGATATGATATGTTAATTTTACTTAGAACAACCTGCATAACAGAGTCATTTTCAATTACCCCACTTAGAACAACAATGGATATTTTAAGCATAGCTTCTTCATTTGATATCGGATTCAAATGATTCAAATTGAAAATGAAAGTATATTCATTTATTTATCTCCAATAAAAACAGTTTTTGAAGACAATAAGAATTGATAGGTCAAATACTCTAAGGAACAACCGGAAAAATAGAGATTTAATAGTGCTGATTTACGATAGATAGTCAGTATTTTGATCCTAACTTCCTCATACGATATTGAAAATGAGTGATTCAACTTGACTTGTAAACTAGATTCATAGGGTAATATATCTTAGAAATATATTTTCAAAATATGGTCATTTAGGCCTCCAAAACCCGATTGTCCCAGCTCTGTTCCTGAGCTGCCGGCTAGACACCCTGTAAATGTTTTGGTTCTAAATTTTTCATTTCAAAGCCAAATTGAGTAATTAAAATTGGGTTATAAAGTATACATCAAGGGATACCTAGTATAGAAACATTTTTTAAAAATATAGTCATTTAGGCCTCCAAAAACTGATTGTCCCATCTATGTTCCTGAGCTGCCTACTAGACACCTTGTCAATGTTTTGGTTCTAACTTTTTCGTTTCAAATCCAAATTGAGTGATTCAAATTGGGTTGGAAAGTAGACATCAAGGGCTACTTAGGATAGAAATAGGTTTTAAAAATATTCCCTTTTGTCCCCTCAAAACATGACTGTCTCGACTGTGTTTTTAGAAATTTCATCAAGCCCACAAGCAAAAAAAAATATGATATTCAATCATTTTTCCCTAGTTGGTGATAAAAATGAATATGAGTGTTTATAGAACTATTATTTCCATTATAATTCATCTACATATATAAATGAATTAAAACATTTATCACCGATGTTGATTTCCACAACGTGTTGCAACAAAAACAACTATTTTTACATTAAAAACAAAATGCATTTATTTATGTCCTTATTTATTTTATTTTATTTTTTTACACTAATCTACTTTGATTGAAAAATGAATATGAATATGTATAAGAGTACTTCCAGTGGAACCATTTTTGAAATAAGGCTTCAAGTATGCACATACCCAAATTTGAAAAATGCATGTTAATAAATATTAGGGTATGAGAAGCCAACTTCCCTTGAAATGATGCTGTCAAAAATCGTTGAAGTATGCAGTGATCCTACAAAAAAAAGATGGAGTGAAACCAATCTTCAATATATCATTTACTTTCTTGATTTCCCATAGCCATCATATCATGAAGTTCTTGAGCTTTTAAAATGACTTGTTGATGCAAACTAGAAGAAACCTCATTTTCATCCGTAACTTCTACAATTTTTGAATTTGAAACATTCTGAATCTCATTGTAAGTTTTCTCCAATGGCGCATATGAGATAGAATGGGTAGGAAGGGTGGGTAAATTTTGCAGTTCAACATTGTAAGCATGTTGTACTGGTTTATTGTGGTGAGGGTGTGAAATGAGTTGAGCAGGAAATTGTGTACAAAATGGAGCATTGTGATGATGTGGTTGGTTGGGTTGAGTGGATGAATTTGATAGGCACGCAATATGTTGTGGAAGAGCTGGTGAAGAATATGGAAAATGTGTTTGTGCTACAAGATGAGGGAGAGTAGTCATGCAATCATAAGGTGAACCATGCCAATTTTGTAGACAAGTTTGGTGGTGGTTATATTGACATGGCTGCCCTAACACATTAGTATGCCATAATGGATTATGCAAGTAAGAAAGTGGAGAGGAAGTGTTTTGAACCATACCTGTAGGCCATGATTTCCATGGTTTTGACCTTGTTGTAGCTTCCTCATCTCTTTGATATGGTACTTCCATCCTAGATAAGGAAGAACAACTATCTATGGGATGCTCCTTTCGGTAATGAGGGCAAAACACTTCATCAAATTCTTGATTTTTCTGAACCTACAAAACATCTAATTGTGAATTTAGAGAGCTAATAAAATCAATTTTAAAATGTTCAAATAAATCATTGATTTCAACTCTTATGTCTCCTGTTCTTGTAGTAGATTTGGAAAAGAAAGAACAAACATCTCTAGAATTCTTACCAGCCTTGGAGATTCCTCTTGAATACCTTATGCACAATTCACAAACATCATCATATGACAACTGAAAAACATCACCTTTTCCTACAGTATTTAAGAGTTCTAAAAATTCATCTTTGATTCCTTTAAGAAGGAGTGCTTTTAAGATCTCTTTTTCCAAATACTTATGCTTTGATTTTTGAAGGTTGTAATGAAATCGCTCTACATAGTCCTCCAAGCTTTCATCTTCCCCTTGTATCATATTGAAAATATCTTCATCGGCCTTGCAATAGTCTTGGTACTTCTTCAAGAATATGTTCTTCATGTCCTCCCATGTTTGGATGCAGTTCCCACCTAGGCTCATGAACCATCAGAGAGTTGCTCCTTTTAGAGTAAGAGGAAACATTTTCAACCTTTGATCATTATTACAATAATCATATCATCTACAAAGTATTTCGAACCCAAATAAGATTGTGACTGGGTCTTCATTTGCTAAACTATGAAAATTTGGTAGAGAAGATGGGGGAATTATGTGCATTTGTGCCACTCCTCCTAGATCTTTGATAGGAAATTCAAAGTTGCAATGTGAGCCATTTCTTACCATAATAGAAGATGTTCTTCATGTGTTTCTTCAAGGCTCATTCTTCAAATGTTCATGTCAATTGGTTAGTGAAATGGGTGGTGCTTACATCACCACTTGAGTGAAATCATGAGTTTTGTTTTTTCAAAATTTCTATTTTTTTCTTAGTTATTCACACAGAAATTCAAACATTTATTTCTACCCTAAGTTCTTTAACAATCCCGCTGGAAAGTGGGCAAGGGAGCAGGGCTTTTACATGCTCCATATGCAGGTTCTTACCTTCTGTTTTTAATACCCAATTCTTTCCTAATAGGCACCCATCATATGCACACTACTCTTTAGAAATGGCTACACTCTCCCCAGCAACGGTGCCAAAATGTTGAGTGATAAAATGTGTCTTTTTAAATCCTAATTATCTTCACATTAATTGTCAACCCAGGGATGATTTTTTTATTTCAAGAGTGTACTCAGTTGAGGCTGTCACTTGCTCAAGAGTAATGTTTTGCAGTATAGTGCGTAAAATGAAAAAGTAAATGAATGTTGTAAACAACATCTAATCGGAACAACAAGAAATGGAAATGTTTTGTAACTAAATCATTTACTCAAACAATCATCAGTCGAGGACTCAGTAATGATAGCTCTCTCCCCTGTAAACTGATGCAAATGAAAATCAATCATAGGCAAGATCTCCAATCTGAGAACTTAGACAGCGGTAGTCAGTGTCCTTTACAATTGTTGATCTTTCAATCCACACTAAAGCAAATAACTGGAAATGGCAATTCAATTGGAAATGCTCACTAAAACACACTTGCTACAATATTAGTTAAAAGGTGAAATCAAATCCTTGCATGAAAGAGATAACAACAAAGCCTATTTGAACAACAACACTAAATTAATGGAAATGAACAACAAAGCTAAATTAATGGAAATGAACAACAATATGAAATATAATGGAACAATAAAGTTAATTAAGTGGAAATGAATTGAACAACAAAGCTAATCTTACAGAAATGAAATATTAATGAAAATGAACAATAATACTAAATTATTGAAGATGAACAGCAACGCTAAATGGAAATGAACCACAAAGCTAAACGAACAACAATACTAAATGAGCAACAACCTGTAATGCACGGCAGAATCTGAAGTGAACAACGAAGCTTTTATAACCAAAATGAACAACATAACAATTTAAGTTGCAATGAATAGCAATCTTTGTTATGGTGGAAGAAAATAACAACGCGATCCGATTGCGATTTCATGCACGAAACGATTTCAGGAAAATTTACAAGAACAGGAAGTTAGAAAGTAGTTAGAGAAAGATTTCAACGAAAATCACATGGAATGTCATTTGTCGACGCGTTTCGAACCAACCAGTGTGGTTCATCGTCAGGACAAGATGAAGAAAACAGATCTAGCTTAGCATGTTATATAGACCGAGCAGAGCCTCCAACGGCTAGTTTGACCCAACCGCTAATATTGACCAAAGGACCAGGATCAAAATAAAAGATAATCAATAAATAATCAAAAATTAAAGGTCAAATTACTAATAAAAGAAAATTAGTTGCAACGGACCGCTTCTAAGAAAAAATTAAGTGAGAATAACTAACTGAATAAAAATAAAATAATAAAAATAACAAATTAAATAAATAAATAGATATAAAAACCCGAAATAAAAATAGTAAAAATAAAACAAATACACAAACAAATAAAATAAAAATAAATAAAATAAAAGAGAAATCAAATAAAAAAATAAACCACTAGATATGAATAAGAGTTAAATGTGAATAAACATGAATAAAAATAATAAAAATAAAATAAAATAAAAATAAATAAATAAAATAAAAAGAATAACAATAGTAAAAATAAAATAAAATAATAAGCTTAAAAATAAATAAAATGATAATAAATTAATTAAATTAATTAATTAATAAAAATTAATAATTAATAATAAAAATAACTAACTAAATAAACGAAAAATAATAATAAAACACGAAAAAATGAAATAAAATAATAATAAATAAATAAAATTGAATAACTAAGTGGGAATAAAATAAAATAATAAGCTTAAAAATAAATAAATTAATTAATTAATAAAAACTAAAAATTAATAATAATAATAAAATAACTAACTAAATAAAAGTAAAATAATAATAAAACACGAAATATTAGTAAAAATAAAAATAACAAAAATAAATAAAATAAATTAAAATAAATAAGTAAATAAATTAATAAAGATTAATAATAATACTAATAATAAAAATAATAATAAATAAATAACTAAATAAGAATAAAAGGGGAAAAAATAGATGTATAGAGTCATGTATACAGCTAAATTGCGAGTTAAATAGTAATAAAGAAAAACAATATAAGGAAATAAGTTACCCTGAGGCCCTTAAATAATCAAAAACATATAGGAAAGGCGATTAGAAAAATAACAATAACATAAATAAATAAGTGAAAATAACAATAAAAACCAAAGAGGACGGAAAAACGACTAGGAGGAGAGGGCTGGGACCCAGCATCTACTGACTTTCCAACCATCGCAACTAAAAAGCAATGAAAATTAAATCAAACCATCACACGACTGGAACTACAAAATAATGGTACAGGTAGCAAGTGGATCCACCAGGGCCAGGCTAGGCCCTTAGCCACTCATGAAGCACCGTCGAACTTACTCCAATATCAAATAATGGAACAACAACTCTTTTATTGATTAATCATCAAACTGTGAAATTATTACAACAGCAAAAGCCTTGAGAATTACAATGGTAATGCAACAACCGCCCTTTCCTCCTATCCTATCCTATCCTATCTCTAATAATCCCTAACTTAATTTCTCATAATCTATCCCATCATGAATCATGAATCCATCTTTTTTCCTTCTCTGATCTCTATTCTGATTTAAATACACAGAGAGAAAAGAGAAGTTACAACCGTGATGATTACGAAATGATTCTCATTACAAAATTGGATTGTTTACAACAAATTGATCAACAATATTATCTCTGAGATATCTGTCCATCAGCATTTAATAGGAATAGGTTGAATTTGGTATTGCAGCTGAGATAATGTGGAAAACGGCCACACAATGAATCTAAGAAAAATGTCTTCAGAGAACCTTCCATTTCTCTTAGTATGAACTGAATTTGGGAAAACGGCCCACCACAAAATTAATTTGGTCTGTTTTGGACAAAACCCATGTTTCAGATTTTCCACATTCTTCTCCATTTGCCCAAAACATCCAATGCAAAATTGTCACTTCTTATTACATCGAATTTCTGAGTTGGCACATTTAATGATGAGCCGGAGATCATATCTTCCATCTAGAGAATATCTTGGAGGCTAAAATGGTGAGGGATGTTACAACCAAATTATTAATAAACCATCATTGGTAAAATCATGCATAATCATCAATTTATTAAAAATAAAGGAGAAGAAATAATATTTATCCATAAGAGCATAAATAATTATAAAATGGGATTATATGATAAATCATAATAAATGACATGATAAAGAAGAGTAGAAATGGATGAAATAGGTGTTAAAAAGTGATAATAGTAATGACATATTAATGGCCCAACAATTACCTCCTATTGCCCATGGCCCAACTGTTTCCCAACTAAAAAACTAATTGGGAGAAGTATAAATAGACTTCTATGGGAAAGCTAAAGGGGGAGAAGAGATAGAGTTATTATACTGAAATTATCCCTGACTAAGTCTGATAATTCCCTGTGCCTCATGCACTTCCCCAAGCTTCAGGAAACCCTTGTTTCCTTGATTATAGATATTCTCCCTCTTGCTTGAGATATCATGGTGTTGGTTATGGAAGAAGATTGTTGAAGGTTGGGATAGGATGAATCTGGAGGACGGTTCTGCTTGGAGCCAGAAGAAGAAGACTCAGGTGAATTCTCTCCATGTTATTTATAGCTTACTGCAATAAAAGAAATGTTGTCTTGTTTCTGAAATTAACTTTGTTTATGCATCAAATTATGTTGTAATTCATATATGAATGTTGTTTTGATGTATGATCAATCATTTTCTTATATGATATAAAGTCAAATTTTTTGAATATGCTTTACTTCTATACTGCTATGTATGTTCGAATTGAATTATTTTTATGTTTGAAGAACATCGAGAGTTGCAGAGGGTCTGAACCCTGTAGGACCTACTCGAACGAAGGAAATATGGGTACAGTCGCTCTTACGTAGTTTTATTATATAAGAATTTTGCCTAAGTTGTATGAGTGTTTCTTGTAGTTTGCTCCTGCTCTGTTGGGGTTCTAACCCAAAACCCTAGGGTACTTATTCCCGAAAAGGAATTGATGACTCCATTGGGGATAACAATCTTGTTATTCCTAGTTTGGGTTCTTCAGTGTCAATCAGGGCTCAGTCTTTGGTTTGCTTGTTGTTACAATCTTATTTGGTCTACTAGAGTCTCAGACCTTAAGTCTGATCTTTTTGATCTAGCTTTGTTTTTTACTTTTCTTGCAAAGCTTTGTATACGCCTTTTACTTTGTTTACAGTAGCGTACACACGCTTGTTTCTGTGAAGTGAACCCATGTATACGCGAGTTTCCTATATCATAAGCGTGTGTACATGCCTCTGTGCTTTAACACAGTCGCGTATACCAATTTTTGCATTGTTTTTTCAAATCTCTCTCTGCCTGGAAATATTTGTTGCCTAGTCTATTTAGTCTCTGTGTGGTCATGTTTCAAAGTCTCGTCCTCATTGAAAATATTCAGCCTAGGTTTGCTTTTTGAGAAAGTTTGTAATTGGTGTTTTGGCACACAAGAATTCGTTCAGAAGTTCTTGATTGTTCTGGTCCTCCAGAATAGGTGATTGTTTTCAGTCTCAGTGTCAAGCTTGGTTTTTTATCTACTTGCTTTTCTTTCCTTTGTTTTGTGGCCTTATAACTTTTCTTTCTTTTTGAAATTATTTTTGACGAATTTGAAAGTATTTCTTTCCTGGCTTCTTGGTCAGTTTGTCAAGCTCTTTGTTGCTATTTGGGTCATTTAGTACAAGTTGAAGCCTTTTCTGCTCAAGTTTTCGTTCATTTTCGAGTTTGTAACTTGGAAAGACTCCTTGTGCTCTTTTCTCAATATTTGAGTTTTAGTAGCATTTTGAGTGATTTCAAAAAGTTGTTTGGTTGTTTCTTGAAAAAGAAAAGATCTCAAAAAACTTTTTTTTTTGTTTTCTTTTGCCAAGTTTGATTTTGGTTTCTTTTTGTTTTTGAATGTGAATTGCGATCTTTTACGATTTGTCCTTCTTGTTTAGAGAGAATTTTCTATTCAAAATTTGTATCCTCTTCAATACTTAAGTTGGCTCATTGATAGTTATAAACAATTTCTTTCATTCTTTTAGAGTGAGTTAGGATCTTGCATCTTCATTATACCCTACATTAGGGTAGTTTTCATTGTTAAAGCATTTGTATTCTTTTTTGTTTTTGCGTTTGTGAAGTGTGTTTCAAGAAAAGAAAAGAAAAAGTATTTTTTCTTTATAGAATTTTCGTAGAACCCACGTAGAGATCTCTTTTCATCGAAGAACAAATGATTGCATTCATGTAGTTAGCTTTTCATTGATTTCTTTTGCGTCATACAAACACCATTAGTTTCACTTCCATCTATACCCTTGACTTAAAAGAATAGCCATTAAAATCAAGCACTTAATTAAAATAAACTAGAACTTTTTGTATTGTCATCAGAATACACCAACAAGTTTAGGTTTATTAGGGCCTTGGATTAAGCGAGAGGAGAGTTAACTCTCCAAAGCCGCTCTAAATTACAAAAAATAGAAGTTTGATTAATGAGTGAAATCCAATAGCGTTAGGGGAATTGGGAAAGCTCCGTAACTGGGAGTAAAGCACGAGGTTCAGGAAGATAAGGACGAGAGATACCCCCTCTCTTACTTATCGGATCCTACCTCACGACTGTTCCGCCTAGCTTCTAATATGAGTTGGTGACCATAGTTTCCTATCCTAGGAACCACATAGGTGGTTGTGGAGGGGAATCTCGTGGCACCTGATGTTGACATTGTATCACGTTCAACAATACTTCTGGAGGGCACCCTTACGAAGCTTGGGGGCTTGCACCAACAAATGTTGTTCTCTGGAGGTCAGCGTAACTACCTCTGATACCTTTTAGGGACATTTTAGTGAGTGTTCTTTGCTCCTAGTCAGCCTAGCTTTATAATTTTTTGAGTCTTTAAGTAGATACTTTAAATAATTCAAAGTGGCCAACTGACCATCTTGACAATCTAGGAGACTTCGTGGGCTATCACCTATGAGTCTGGAGCCTTCTCCTAGAAGGTGTAGGAGCGATTTTACTAGTGGTTTTCAACCAGTGGCAGCAGGTGCATCAGAGATTGATCCTTTTCTTGGGGGCATTAGTTCACAGGATAGACCTAGTACCAGTACAGAGTTAGAGAGGAACACACCAATTCTTTCTCGAGTACTCTTCAAGTCAGAAGATAATATAGAAATAGAAGAGCTTTCAGAGTTGGTTGCGGCTCTAAATTCTCCTCTTCCTCTTGACCATACAGATGTTTTTTTATACATTGGAACTCCGACTCATAGGCCTTCTAGCTTAGGTTTACATACATCTATTCCTTCAATGACCACTACTAGAAGCATTTCATCTACGACGAGTGTTGCGAGCATGCAGACTCCCATATCTTTACAAGGGGGAGGAACTATTTCCATCCCTTCTATTACTCCCATCACGACTATATTTGGGTCTACTTCCATTCTGATAACAAGTGGAAGTTCTCAAGCTATTGCATCCAGTTTTGGATTTTTTCCTTTTGGAATGTCATCTCAAGGGATTCCTTCAGTTCCTTTGAACATACCATCGACCACCTCTACATCCATAATGAGTGGATCGGCTTCTTTTCAGGGTTTCCCATTTGGAAGTGGTCATATACCACATTCCAATCTGATAGAAGGTTCAATGCCTTTTCCTTTTACAAGTCAAGGTAGTAACCCCTTCCAGAGTTGGACAAACCCTGCGGTTAGTGGGATAGGAGCTGGGAATCAATTTCTCAGCCAATAAGGGAACGTTTCATATTCTTCGGTTAATTCATTTCAAAGTTTTCCACCCTTTGCTAACTCATGGAATCCTTATCAGGGGCTGTTAGCTCCTTTCAATACTTCATTAGGGGGTAACTTCACTGGTTACGGAGGATTTTCGACAGGAGTTGGTCAAACTCCAAATTTTTCTGGACCACAAGGACCGCCTTTTGGTTCAGTAGGCTCTACAAGTTACTTCGGGCAACCTTATGCCTTTCAAATTCCAGGTCATTCTTTGCAGACCTTTGGGAACTCTGCCCGCTCTGGATGGAATTCCTAGGATCCCCCATGACTTCCTTTTCTGGCCACGCTTAATTTTACACACTTAACTAAATTAACGAATGATCCAATTAGGTACAATCCGGCTTGGCCTCCGGTCGGAAATAAACTTCCCTCAAATATTCCAAAGTTCGAAGGGAAGAGTGATGAAGACCCGGGAGACCAAGTTTCACTTATGGTGCTCATCCAACTCCCTATTAGATGATTTGATCAGGTTGAGGTTATCTCAGCGCACCCTAACTGGAAATGCAGCCAAATGGTATATAGAGTTGCCAGGGGGCATCTATACTTCTTTCTCTGATTTGGCTAATATCTTCTTGAACCATTTTCAGTTGCATGTCCATTGTGAAGCTAGAAATGAACTTCTGACCAAATTTTAGCAAGGCACCACAACTCACATTTCGGATCACATCCAGGAATGGAGAAGGAGAAAAAGGCTTATCAAAGCCGAAATTCCACCAAAGTTCCTTCTTGAATGGTTTCTCAAATCATTACAACCTGAGATCTCAAAGGATGTTTCTCTTTCTAGTGTTTATTCAGAAGAGCAGGCTATTTTTCGAGCCCAGCAATTAGAACTGATATATTCTCAGTCTAGGACTCTTCAGAAAATCCTACCTGATGCTGCTAGATCTAAGGTCGATTTAGCCAATCCAAAGCCAGGCCCCCATGCCGATGGTATAGTTGGATCAATTGATGCTAATACAATGAACCTTTTGAATCAATTGCGGCAGTTGTCTCTACAAACTGTTTCTTCTAACTAGGTAGCACCGTCTACACCTACACCTTCCCAACCTACCTCTATAAATGTCATCCAGGCCTCTAACCCCAAAGGAAATCAACAATCTAATGGGAAGAGGAAGGGACAAGGTAAGAAGAAGAACTAGGAAGGGAAAGGCAATGCAAACCAACCCGGTAACGGTGCCGGTGAGGGTAGAAAAGAGTCCAAGAAAAAGGTTAAGTTTCCATGCAAGTTATGCAATGGAGATCATCTGACTCACCTCTACCCTAAGATACAAGATGCTCAGCGCTTACTAGTGCAGCAAGGGTCCTCTAGCTCCCAAGATGTTCCGATTAACCCTTTTCCCCAAGGGCAGCAATTACTTGCTGGCACGAATTCAAATGCCGGTTCCTCCCCAGGGGGCAACTAGGAAGGGGAAAATTCCTCAAATGTTTATATGATGAACTCTCATGTCGACATTGCTACTAGAGCACGTGAATATGGTGAAATGGAAACATCTAAGGCTAAATTTTTTCCTGAAACCACAGACCCACTTCATATTGATCGACCCTATGCTGAGTTTATACCTCAGATACCGAATGGTCCCACAAAGCACTCGACTATTAACCCTAATGCTAGGGTAGCCCAGAACTACTCGATTGTAGAAGATTTGGCTCAAAGTCCTTGTGCTATGTCTGCTTTGGAGGTACTCCAGTTGTGTCCTACTCAGAGAAGTGCTTTGCTTTCAGCAATCGGTGCAGTAGATCCAAAGAATTCTTTAGTGCTCACTTTTGATATGTTGAATGTCAAAAAGAGACTTCCTCACCATATGGCTTTCCAGATAAAGTCCACTTACTGAAAAACCAATATTTTTCAGACAGTTATAGATGAGGGAGCTTCCACATGCATAATGTCTATGTCATGTTGGAAGGACATCGGATCACCTTTAGTTGTTCCTTTACTGACTCTCTTGGCAGCATTTGATGGACATTCTCATAGGCCACATGGGATTATCTCAGCCTTTCTTATATGTGTTGGGGGAAAGGTCATAAACATTGAGGTAGAAATCATTGATGCCAACCTGGATTATAACCTCCTCTAAGGTAGGAAATGGATTTACGAGATGGATGCCATAGTTTCATCTTTATTCCGCATCCTCTATTTTCCTCATTAGGGGAGGATTGTTAAAATTGATCAGTTAGATTATTCTCTTGGTGACTCCCACGCAACTTCGGATTCTACTGTTCCATTGGTGGATAATCCCCATCAACCTATTTAGAATTTAGGAGTTGGGAGGTACTCTTCGTTAATGAGTATATTTTACCTTCTTTCTCCTACAACTAGAATTAATGCAATTTCATCCTCTAGGGGACCTTCACGGAAATAGTTCTTTCGAACTCATTATTTTTCGAACCCTTCAACCTTACCTTCATCTACCACCACATTAGATGGAGGGCAGGTTGGTGGAATGGCATTTCCCATGTCTGTAGCAGAACTTAGCTATCAATCTATCGTTAACTCTACAGACAACCATCCCACTCCTTTTTCACAAGAGGAGTTAGATGGCGATGTGGCTCCAACTTGGAACCTCAATTCTACTTCAACTCTGGATTGCTTGGATACAGTCTTACCATCTGAAGAAGCAATTTTAGAGGTAATGATGGGTGTGGATCAACCATGGGAATATTTAAATCATCGTTCATATTTTCTTTCTCCATTGTGTGAAGTTGAATCTAGGTTCTCCAATCTACTTACTAGTGATGTTTGTACAGTTTCAAACCCTTTGGCTCTAGCACAATTATCTGCCGAAGGTAACATGTTGGTTATCTCACGAACTGTACCTATAAACATCTCTAGGAATCCTAATGTTATAGAAAATGTCTTCATCAGAGCTGATTGTTCCCCTGAAGAAATTCAAATCTACACCGACCTCTTTAAAGAGTTTCGAGATGTGTTCGCTTGGTCTTATAAGGAAATGCCTGGAATTGATCCATCTATAGTCCAACATGAGATCAAGTCGTACGAAAATTCCAAACCTATTCGTCAAAAACTTCGACCAATCAATCCTTGGAAAGTGGTAGCTATTAAAGCTGAAGTTGAAAAACTGCTTAAGGTGGGTTTCATATACCCCGTTCCTCTAACAGAGTGGGTTTCTAATCTAGTCCTGGTAGATAAGAAGCAAGGAATGATCCAAGTGTGTATCGACTTTAGGGATTTGAATAAATCTTGTCCAAAAGACAATTACCCCACACCTTTTATTGATCAATTTTTTGATGAATGTGCAGGTAATTAAAATTTTTCATTCATGCACGGATTCTCTGGTTATAATCAAAATACTATCCATTCAAAGGACTAGCACAAGACAACCTTTATTTATCCCTGGGGAACATTTTCATAAAAGAAGATGCCTTTTGGTCTTAAAAATGTTGGAGCTACTTTTCAGTGGGCCATGTCTTATGCTTTCCATGACATCAAACATGTTATCGAAGCATACTTGGATGACTTAGCTGCTCGTTCTCAAAAGAGAAATGATCGTCCCAGCCACCTTCAGTTAGTCTTTTAGAGATGTCGTTTTTATAAAATCCGGTTGAATATGAATATGTGTGTTGTTGCGGTCACATCTGGTCAGCTATTAGGATTCATCATATCAACTAAAGGGATTCGAGTTGATCCTTTCAAGGTTGAGGCAATAATTCAGTTGCCTCCCCCGTCTTCCATTCGTCAACTTCAAAGTCTCCAAGGAAAGGCAAATTTCTTGAGGATATTTATAGCAAATTACGTCGAGATTACCAAAGGATTTATGTGTTTGCTTAAGAAAGGAGTTCCATTTTTATGGGACGACTTCACGCAATGATCTTTTGATGCTTTGAAACAGGAATTAATCTCTGCTCCATTACTGAGTCCACCAGATTATGGCAGAGATTTCCTTTTGTATCTTGCTGCAGCAGAATCAACCATCAGTATGGTTCTGGTTCAGGAGGATGATGCTCTCAGTGAGCATGTAATCTACTACTTGAGTCAAGGCTTAGTAGGACCTGAGCTACGCTATTCTCCCATCGAGAAATTGGCCTTGGTAGCTATCCATGTTGTCCAATGGCTTCATCATTACATTCTGCTGTGCAAAACATTTGTCTTAGGAGTTGTCAGTCCTTTTCAGTTTGTCATCAGTAGGCGAGTGATTGGGGGAAATATAATTGTTGGATTTTTATTTTGCAAGAATTTGATCTCGAGTTCTTATTGGCCAAATTAATTTCAGAGCTGCCCTGTGAGGAAGCCATTTTTTATAAGGAAAATTTCCCCAAAAAACATTTATTCCTCATTTCTTCACAAGATCCTTGGTACGGATATATTATTATATATCTCCAGACTTTGAAGTTCCCACCTACTTTCTCCAAAGATGAGCATCGAAAGTTATGTCACCTTGCCAAAAACTATGTTATCATTGGTGATACATTATATCACAGAGGGGTTGACTCAATCCTTAGGCATTACTTAAATTTGGAAGAAGCGGAGTTTGTACTTAATGATTGCCCCAGTGGAGCTTGTGATGGTCATCTATCAGGGCTTGCGACAGCCCAAAAAATTTTGTGTGCAGGCTACTTTTGGCCTTCAATTTTCAAAGATTGTATTGAAGCAGTAAAATGTTTCCACCCTTGTCAAATCTATATTTAGAAAATGCACATGCATTCAGCTCCACTTTTCCTATTATCATTGTCGGTCCATTTACAAAGTGGGGCATCAATTTCACTACTTGTAATCTGCCTTTGGCGGAAAATCACAAGTACATCGTTGTGGCTGTAGACTACTTTACCAAGTGGGCTAAGGCCATGCCTACTTACAAAAACAATAGTGAAACAACAACCTTGTTTCTCTTCAATCAGGTTATTTCACAATTTGGTATCCCAAGAGAGATTGTCACTGACCATGGCAGTCACTTCCAAAATCAACTGATGGCCGAATTGGCTCTCAAGTTGGACTTCTGGCAGGAGAATTCGTCTCCATATTATCCTCAGGCCAATGGGCAATTTGAAGTCCCTTAAGACTATCTTGCAAAGGACAATTGACAAAAATCGATCTAATTGGCACATCATGTTGTACCCGACACTCTGGGCATACCGAACCTCGGTGAAGACTGCCACCAGTTTTACTCCTTTTTAATTAGTTTATGGGCTGGAATCTATTTTTCCTATCGAACGTGAAATTCCATCCCTTAATCTAGTTGTAGAATTTTTTCCCAAGACATCTAGTCTCGAAGAACGCCTCATTCATTTGGAACATCTCGATGAGCAGCGTCAAGATGCCGCCATAATAAATGAAGCCCATAAGAAGAGGGTTAAAACTTAGTATGATAAAGCTATCCGTCCCTTGGTTTTTTCTGAAGGCGACCTTGTCTTAGTCTATGACCAAGACAAAGACGCTCTGGGGGCAGGAAAATTCAAGTCTATGTGGTATCGTCCCTTTGTAGTCAAGTGATTTTTGAGAAAAGGGGCCTATGAATTAATTGATTTTGAAGGGAACAAGCTGGAAAAGCCCCGAAATGGGCTCTACCTTAAGAAGTATTTTGCTTAGGTTTTAGCTGAGCAATTTCTTGTTTGTATATATTGTATATTTGTGCATATTTGTTTAGAATTTTGTGATACGACATTTTTTTATCTGCTTTGGCAAGTGTTGATGGATGATTCGATATATTTCAAATTCGCCGATGGTGCTAGTTGGCACACTCAAAATCTTGCTTCCGCGGCTTGGGTGATTTATTATCCATCTAGCCAGTTGATAGTGTCGAGGGGAGTATGTATTGGCCCTGCTTCGAGTAACATTGCCAAATATACTACCGTTATTAATTTACTATCTGAATCAATTTCTTATGGGATTGATTCATTGATAGTTTATCTAGACTCACAGCTGGTGGTGTCGCAATTGAATAACATTTATCGGGTTCATGATCCTTATTTATATCGCCAATTTTTGAGAGTGAGAATGTTACAATGAGCATTTATTTATATTACATATGTTCACATTCCACAATCTGAGAATTCATTAGCAGACTCTATTGCTAATCAAACATTAAATTAGCACATTAATCATTCATCAAATTAAACAATATCAAAACAAAAAAATTGTGTATATATCATAAAATCGCCTATATATAGATAAAGTGTTCAAAAACTAATATACAAAATTGGGACAAGATGCCCTCAAAATTTGGGTTCATGCCCATAATCATGTCTAGTCATACATCGGTTTGTCTACCAACCGGCTCAGGATGAGCAGCTAAAAAGTTAACTACTGCATTGGCTAGACGCTGAAGTATGCGGACCCAGTCCCATGGTACCCCTACCACGTGGCGTTGCATCTCGTCAGGTAGATCCTCTATGGCTATCATAGGTACCTGGTTAGTTAGTCTCACCAAGTTTCTTTGAACTACATATAGGACTCTGTCTATCTCAGTTGCTGCCTCTTCGGCTCCTATTTCACGATGCCTGTGCCTCAGAAATCCATTTGGTCTCACTAGACCCACATCTAGAACATGGTCATTTTTTCAGTATTTTGTCTTATAAAAAATATTTCTAACTCCATTTCATATTAAAAAACCCAAAAAATCTTAAAAATTTACAAAAACTTAAAAAATTGTTACTTATGTCTCCCCATGCTGCATTTGGTGGCAACACCAAGTTTGGATCTCCTCGAAAATCCATACCAACATATGGGTAGTCATCGACTGCGATGATATTTTGGTCCCACCAGTCTAAAAAATCATCATCAAAAGTCATACTAGGCATGTCCCCACCTCCAAGGCATTTCATCAAGTCCGCCCATTTGCCCATCCGTGGATCCCTAGGGCTGTTGATGTAGACAGATACTTTGGGACGTAGCCCAGGTATCTTCTTGAAGAAGAATGAGCATAAGATAGCCCCATATCCAAAGTTATTTGTATGACCCTTTTGAATAGAGGTCAATTGGCTCTTCATGTTGGTCAGAAGAGGTGTGCACTAGTCAAAAATCATGGTAAGGCATTCCACTGCCAAATTTTGGTGTCCAATTATGAATGATTTATTCACCCTATTCCGACATTAATTTATTAATCTGGGTTCATATCCTTTCAAGGCAACGCACAAGGTATATGCAGGGGCAAGAGCACAGTCCGTTCCGACCAAGGGTTCATGATTAAGATTCAAAACATTGCTATGAAACTAAATCAATTACAAACTTCAGAAAAGAAATTACAAGAATTAAAGGACTGTAATGGCAAGCATAAACTAATAAATAACACACACAGAAGGACACAGGACCTAATCAGAAGAGCGGGCCCAACTCTCTTCTTAGGGCTAGATTAGTCACAGCGAAGATTAGAACAAAAAAATAGATGATACTTTATTAATATGAAAATGGTTATTACAATATCGATGGGGGAATCCCCATTTATAGGAACAACCTGTCTTTTATAAACAGCACAGGAGAACAACATCTTTCCCCAAAAAATGGTAATCGTATACCCAAAAATGTACATTAGTTGGAATAGCACCAACACCAGATAGACCAGATCAGCTAGATGCCCAATAATGGTTCAGGGATCTGCGACTCCAACTGCGTGACCTCCTTATTGCTGGTCGTTTGCTGTGAATAGCAGATCTGTTGCAGAACGATGAAGCCGTGGTTCCTATTCTCCAAAAGCTGCGGTCAAACATACATTTTAGTGTTGCGAATAGGAAAAACCACATGACTTTACTTCATTAATAAAATATTCCAATAGACAAAATAGGGGTATTTACCTTACATATTTAGCATGGTAACATGGGTAAATAAGTGCAAAAAAAGGTCAAAAAGGGTAGTGGAAATGCAACAGAAAGGTAGCCTGATTTGGTGCCCAACATCTCCCCCCAACTAGGCTTCTACATGCCCTCATGCACTTCGCCGCCTCCGCAGGTCTGGATTCTGCAAACTATAGGCTTCCTGAAGCTAAGCGAGATCATATTCCCCAGCCATCTCTGTCCCTGGAACTTTAAACCCATCTAGAAGGAGGACCTCCTTCCACCAATCTCCCGTAACATTATACGCCAGAGTGTAATTTTCTACAAGCAACCAAATAGTAGGAAACTGAAATCGAATTCCCATCCACCGGACCCCGCATGTTCAGACACATGCCACAACCTAGGCACTCTAGGAAGTACTCGTGCAAAATTAGGTGCTCCAAAAGGTTCCCTATTCTGGACAGCCGTAGGTGACTTCATCCACCTTTTTTGATAGCAATCAAGGGCCTCATCTTGAAATGTGACTAATTGCCTGACACAAAGATCAAGGCACCAGTTTTGTGTCCTCAACATTCTGTCTCTATTCCCCTCAATTCCCAGAAAGGTATTGCGTTTAGTGAACATGGTGATTGACCTCTCATGTTCTCCTCTTACTATAAATGTCTTTGTAACCTGATTGGATTCAAATGTGTTAAAAGCCTTTTGCCAGCTGATCTGATTGAAAGTGTAAGAGGTGAGGGCCCTTAAATGAATGTCCCCTACATATGGGACCAGGTTGAATTCTTTGTCCAGGCGCAGTAGATACCCATGCAGGTAAAACTCACACATCAAATGCTAAGTTGGCACGTCATGACTCCTCATTATTCGGAGGAATTGTACACCATCTTCTATTTCATAACTAATCTCATTTTTGATGCTCTCCATGCAGAATAAAAGAAAATGTTCATGCAAGAATAAAGAATAACAAGAAGCAGGAGGGCGATATGCCATCACCTCTTGCACCAAATTAAACATCTGCTCCTTATCTGTCTTCAACTCAGCCACTTGCTTTTCCAGCTACTCCATCTTGAGCTGTTGCTTTGCTTACCTTAATCTCATGATATCTATGCGCTCCACATACTCAAAAATAGTTGTGGAGGCTCGTTCCTGCATTCTTCTGACCTCATTTTGATACCAAGCCGAAGTCGATTTCCAAGTTTTCACTTCAGCCGTTAAGGCATACTCTCGGTCTTTAGACAATCACTCGACCGGATCTATTTGAGTAGCAGTAGAGGTTGTGGCTATCTGATCCACCTGAGTCTCTGCTCTACTCCCCTAACCTTGGAATTTTTAGCTTGCTGCTTGTATTTCTTCATCTGCTTCTGCAATTTGTGTACTTGCTTCCGTAGTTTCATGACCTCCATCTTAAGCCGCATTTTCTCTTTAAATTGCAGCTGGTACTTTTGCTTGACAGGTAGTCTTCGCTGTTCACATAGCTCTACCCATTCCTGTTTAACCAGAACTTCCTCAATTTCAGCAGCTAGAGGTAAATCCCCCGGGACAACTTCTGCTATGCCGACTGTCAAGTTTTCCTCCACTACTCATTCTTCTTCGACTATCTCCTACTTCATGACCTTCTCGCCTGGGTTTTCCATTAGGTCATTCATCGGGACCACTTTGCTTGGTCCCTCCTCTTCATCAACAGCTACTTCCTCTTGTTGCACACTCACCGCGACCGATGATGCCCTTGCGAGATGCTCTCCTGCTAATGTGTCTATTGGAATCCTTCCTGGTTCCTCAGCCTCAAGGGTCTCTATCTCTTTACTCCTTTCAGGCTCTGAAGTACTTGTCGCCTGAGTAGCATCCACCCCACACAGTTGTGGCCTTTGTGATAATTTCAAAGCTAGAGGAATGGAAATATTTTCTTCTTTTCGCTGAGGGGAACAAGTTACCCTTGATCCTCTTGGGATAGAGGAGAAAAAGGAGAACTGGCATGAGTCTTCAATGTTCGGTCCCGAGGTCGACACTGGTTCTTATGGGTCAGCACCAACCTCACGCCCTAGTTCTCCCAGCGCTTCCTCCACGGGTTCCATGGCTTCCCTAGCTCCGAGCCCTTCTTGTCCTTGTTCCTCCTCTTCCATGGGTTCTATGGTTGGGGTGGTGTTGAAGCCCCGAAAATCGGGTCGACAACAAGGGGGATACCCACCCGGTCCGGACCTTGGTTGGAAGCTCCTTATCCGTTTGGTATAGCGGGTCCGACTAGGGATAATGGGACCAGTTTCCCAATCTAAGGGTGTGTGTGTGTGTGTAGAGTTGGATGATGTTGATCTAAGAGTACTTAAAGCTAATTTAATTCAAACTTTTAAACTAACTCTATGCTATTGTAATATAATGAGAAACAACACATCTAATCTACGCTAACCCAGGGTGAATTTCTTCTATTATGCGATCTAAAGAAATTTCAAACAATAACTGGTAATAAAGATCATTCAGCTATCATAAGAATAGAAATCAATTAAGATAAACCACTTTGCATAAAAAGTTAGGCAAAACAGTTGTGAACAGCATATCACATAATAAGTTATTAATATATTAAACATAAATACATGACTCCACCGTATAGAAGTGCCAAATGGTAACTCATACATTCATGCAGTAACATATAAACAACTGAAAACTGTATATCACTTTAAGAATATAAGCAGAAATGGCCAAGAGATAAAAGTACCATTTATGACTAATCCTACCCATAAGCTTCAAGCAAAAATGATTTATCTCTACTTGTTCTAACATCTACTAAGAGTACAAAAGTGCAACATCAGTAGCAGATATTAAAATGCAAACATTAATAAATCTCGATCCATCCATTCATCAAAACCTCCTCTGAGGGTGCAGAAGTGCATGTTCCGAGGACAAGTTTTTGACAAATTTCTGGACCCTTCTCTAAATGCATGAGAAGGGTTAAAATACTACTTCCTAATTCTAATAATAGTGTTTTTACAAAATTTAGGATGCGGTTTTCAAATGACCGTCCTTTTTCTAATCTAATTTAAAAGAAAAAACAACATTCTAAAATAAGGCTACTTCTGAACTTGGTCTTTAAAGCTGCAAGTGTTCATCATGGGCTTGAGGAGAGTCGGCTGGCTGACTTCTGCGCTGAGCTGGGCTGCGAAAACAGAATCTATGAGAGCTGGCACTACTTTTTCGGCCGCGTTTATGATGCATTTCACAGTCATCCATTGACTATGCGGCTTGACCAAGTATGCCCAGTAACACTCCCAATTCAACCTGTTTAATGCTTGGATCGCTTTTCCCTTTTCCTGTGCCTTCTGCTTCCATTCTGCTTCCAGTCGTAGTTTATTTGGTAGGTACCCCGAGGTGGTCTCTTCATACATCATTCTATACAAGGGTAAGATAAGCCCGTGACAAATCTGGTAGAAGTGTGGGACGAACTGAGAATCCCATAACACCTTATGATAAACATGGATAGGTAATGGGTCATGGGTAGTCCATTTCCAACCCATAGTGGGAAATTTAGACACATAACAAATAGAATCCATAACATATGCGGACAGATAAAAAGGAGGATAGATCCTTTGAGACAAGGATCTTTTAGACCGGTAATTGATAATAGCCATGTATAGATTATCAGAAAAGATCTTGGCCCAATCCATAATATCGGCATTCGTGGCAGCATCTATTAATGGTAGCCATTCAGATGAAAACTTATTGATATCTGGCATCCCAAACAATCTACAAAGCATGGCCGCAGCAAAACAATACGGAGAGGTGAGGGAACCAGTGTTGTACATACCGTTTTTATCTTTTTTGAGCGGCTCCTCTTTTCTGGACCAATCTTTGGTGGTCTCTGCTAGGCTTGGGTTTTCTGCCGCAAATTTCTTAATGAATTGTGCATTGTAAGTCGCCTGCGGTTCAGGAAGATGATACATAAGCTTTAAATATTGCGTAGCGAATGATCCGATGAGCCCATGTCCTTGAACCTTGGATTGTCTGTTGTTCATCTCTGCATTGTCAAGTATCCACTTGATCATATCCGTATATGGTAGAATTTTGGGCCTTGCTGCTATCCGGTGAAGAAATGAACATGCTAGCTCCTCTAAGGACGCCTCGGAAGAGCGTTGTGAGCCCGCGACAACATCAACCTTCATTATTCTAGGATTTTCTTCTTCAAGCAGCCTGTACATGCTTTCCCATGTCGATATCCCTGCATCTCTGTTATAGGCTATGTCTATATACAAAGGCGACATCTCCTTCGTCTTTTCCTTCACCTCAGAGCCTTGAGCTTTATTTTTCTTTCCCATTTCTTCCTGCGTTTGGCTTTGAATCGTCTTAGCTCTTCTTTCCTGCAGATTACGAGTGAAATGGAAATGACTGATCAAGAAAGGTGATGGGAGAGTTTTAAATGCAACTGATATATCAAATATGCCACCTTACGTGAAGTACTTCTTTACAAAAGCACACGTCCTCATTTCATTTAATAGCTGACAACTAATTCATTTACTATCATTAAAAATGCATGATCTTGAGTCAGATTATGGTAAGTGGCTTTTCTTTGAATAGCGTGCCCGAAAGATTCGTGATGAAGTGATTTATGATTTGCTTACGTAACATCGCAGATCGTGCCATCGCAAATCGCACCATCGCAGATCGCGTGAATATAATATCGCAGCGATCGCAGCATCGCAGGTCGCAGAAGTTTAATGTTGGTTGAATCTTGTCAGCTCATTTCTGCGATATGCGATCTTGCGATCGGTGTTATCGCAGATCGATAAATCTTGAAGTTTTTCTTTATGAGAATTACTTTATTGTGATACGATATTATGCTTAACACGAGAGTCTTGCGCATACTAATATTATAGAGAAATGGAGGCATTTCCTATCTTTTTTACAACGCGGTTTTAAAGATATTTCTCTTATCATACACTTAGGTTAAAAATATTCAAAAGACCTTTCTAAGCTTACGATGGTAACCTTATTTTGATGAAAGGAAACTCTTGCTTTTTTCTTTAAAATTTAACTAAGGGTCCCCATTCATTTAGTATTTTGGATAACACTTAAATGAACAAGGGGGGTGTTGCTGGCCACAACAATTGGCGATTCACTTGGGAGAACCAGTTATCTTTGATCTTCTATTGACGTTTTTTAAACTTCCGAAACGAAAATTTTTCTCAGAAAACTTAAACTTTATTATAAAAAGATAAAGCATATTATACTTCAAACTGTCAATGATATTTTGTTTCAACCTCTTTCTATTTTAATTACTTGCATCCTCAGCTTGTCCTTGCATTTACATCAGCCATTACTTGGTCTTGTAAAACATAAAATAAAGTTTCCCCTGTGTAGTAGCCTTTTAAATATGCTCCTTTGTCGCAGGTAGAGCCTCTGCTGCCAGCAGGCGTCCATAGCCTCGACAGGGTTACCTATTACCCAGTAATGATCCTTTATCCTGCTTAAGGCTATTTACAACTTTTCAGAGAAAAACCCATTTTGACACTTTTTTCCTTTTTTATTCTCTAAAGAACAATGTCTTGGTTTGGTGGCCAAATTATGACACAGTCATTCACTTGATTTACACTTTTGTTGAACAAGCTGGCTCGTGATGAGAACCCTTGTCTTTTGATTGCAACAATCTTGAGTCGTTGCCATGTTTTGGTGGACAGTATTGGCAAAGTCAGCAAGTTATAATATCTGTGATCATGATAAGCCGGCTCGTGATGAGACCTCTTATTCTTTGAGATATAGTGATTTTTTCGGATTGTTCCTCTGAATGCTGCGATTTCCTTTAGCAGGGAGGAAGTCAAATTTTCTTTCCTTAAGAAAGTTCTGGATGACAATAATAGAGTTTTTTGGAAATGGATGTTTCTGCAGAGAATCTTTATTTCATTATTGATACCTTTCATTGTACTGACATAAAACAATTTCTTCACTAAGGTAGCTTTCTTTAAATTTCTTGGAGTTGAAACTAGTATCATATTTGGGTTAAAGTTCTATTGATAATAAAGATCAAGTTTCCAAAAGATTTGATGTTCATAGAAGCAGAAGTTCAAAATCTTGATAGAGAAAAGGTGTCTTTAGTAAATGTCAAATGCTGTTAACCATAGCAAATTTTATTATGGAGAAAAATATTTAACGAAATGAGAGGTAGACATTCCCTAGGGTTATGTACAGAATAGGGATAATCTCTTCTCTTATTTTGCCTACCAACTATTAAAAGTAAACCTAATAACCTAGCTAAATTACTCCTACTCCTATTCTAACTATATATAGAAAATTAACTAGGTGAAATGATATTTCCAGTGGAACCATCTCTTCATTTTTATTCCTACACGTATGTAACTTTCAAACATCAGTGTTAAGAACAAAATTTTTCTTGGACTATTAATGTTGGATGTGGAATAAGAATGTGTAACTTCAGTTGGAATTCTGTCTGAAATCTCTTTCTCATGAAAACTTCTTTCCAACTGGATACCTATTGGATCATAAAAATCAGGATGAATGTCTGTTATGGATTGATGATCTCGTAATAGGAAAGATGACAAGCCAGGTTGTGAATATGATTTTTTAGTTTTAATGGCCTGTAACCTACTGTGGGTTGAAGTTGAGCTTTTAGCAATTTCTTATAAAAGGAAAGTTTCCATATATGAATCACTAAATAAATCAATGAAGAATAGATAGAAATTTCTGGAAAGAGATTTATCAATTGGCGCAAATTGCCGACAAGTTTCGAAAGGTACTTTCCTTCGTTGATGGTGTTTTGGATGCCAAATAAGTTTTCTAAGGAAGTTTGATATTGATTGATCTTGGAATTGAAAAAGTTCTATACTTCCTTGACACAGTTTAGCTTTCCAAAATGGTAGCACATCTTTCGAATGTTCTTTGATAAGGTGCTCAACATACTACAGTAATCTATCAAAAGTCTGAAAATTTAAAACACAATCCGGTTTTGTACAAAATGAGTGCAAGTGAGAAAGAAAGAAATGATTATCTGTACAAATAGTGTTATAGTACAACTGGGATTGACTTGGAATATCTTGTTTTTCACAAGAACTGGCCAGAATTATGGGATCCGAGCAATTTCAAATTCCGTCTTGTGAATCAGAAGACAAGTTATGATTGTGAACAGGCATGGGGGTTTCCTCATGATATGAATCATAGATCGGGGTATTGTCTTGGATAGTAAAATCATGCAAATGATCTTTTGCTTTGAAATGAGGATTGACTGAAATGATTCCTGAATTAGAATATCTCTCATTATCTGAGCTTTGTTGAGTTACTTGGGATAAATCAACAAGATCATTGTTGTCAAAGTAGCTATCATAAATGATTTTACAGGTTTCCCTAGATTTCTCTTTTTCGTCATGTATTTTCAGACAAGGAAGGTCAAGCGGCTCTTGTTTGAAAATGATCAAAGGATGTTCTATAGCTGTTTTTTTTATCTTGAAAACCTAATGATGACTCATTTGAATAATCCTCTGTACTTTTTGAGATATCATTAATATTGAGAGGGGGAAAATTATCATCACTAAAAACATCAGGATAAAGAGAAAAATTCGATTCTGGAACAATGCATTTGAAAATATCATCATGGAAAAATCTTTGTTCATCAGATTCATCATAGACATCGGGCTTTAGATCATACCTTTGTGTACTGATACTTTTTGAAAGAGAAATAGTTTGCTGTTCTAACCTTGGCATCTTCATTTGTTGATTTGCAACGATATTATCTGACCTTGTATCAAAGTCATCTCCTGGTTCCAAGGCAGGCTTTCCTCCAGCATCCTCACTTTTGTCTTCTTGCATTAGAGCATGCATGTCTCCTAGGCTTTGGGAACTTTCTTCATCATGGGTGATTTGTATATTCAAATTGGAATCCTCATTCACATTAGAAGAAAATGAGACAAAGCTTGAACTAATTTCTACTTGATCAGACATAGGATGCAGGGAATACTCAGCATAATCCGAAGATTCTTCATCCATGAGTTCACTTTCAAGATCATACTTTAGACAATTAAGATGAAACCGCATATTAAAATCCCTAACAGATTCATCTTGTTTCCGTAGATAATCAATTTCATCATATACCTGGTCATAGTCATAACAATCAAATTCAAAAATGAAAGTCTTGACGAATTGGTCCCAGCTGTGAATTGATGCAACTGGGAGGTTTCTGCACCATTTTCTAGCTTCCGCCGTGAATGTAAGAGTAAAAATTCTGCATAAAATGCCTTCATTAATTCCTTGAACATCAGAACTTGAAACTCTTTGAATAAATTGAAGAGCATGATCAAAAGCAGAAGAATTATTCTTACCATTGAATTTTACCTGAGACAAGAGTCTTACCACTTCAGGTGGAGTGTTGGAAGAGGTAGGAACATGGATGCAACTCCAAATGGGAAGTTTGTGAGCAGCCATCTTGATTCAAATGTTACAATTGAAAATCATTCCAACAGACACTATGTTCAGGCCCTCCTTTAGCGCCAAATATGTTGAAGCCCCAAAAATCGGGTCGACAACAAGGGGGATACCCACCCGGTCCGGACCTTGGTTGGCAGCTCCTTATCCGTTTGGTATAGCGGGTCCGAATGGGGATAATGGGACCAGTTTCCCAATCTAAGGGTGTGTGTGTGTGTGTGTAGAGTTGGATGATGCTGATATAAGAGTACTTAAAGCTAATTTAATTCAAACTTTTAAACTAACTCTATGCTATTGTAATCTAATGAGAAACAACACATCTAATCTACGCTAACCCGGGGTGAATTTCTTCTATTATGCGATCTAAAGAGATTTCAAACAATAACTGGTAATAAAGATCATTCAGCGATCATAAGAATAGAAATCAATTAAGATAAACCAATTTGCATAAAAATTTAGGCAAAACAGTTGTGAACAACATATCGCATAATAAGTTATTCATATATTAAACATAAATACATGACTCCACCGTACAGAAGTGCCAAATGGTAACTCATACATTCATGCAGTAACATATAAACAACTGAAAACTGTATATCACTTTAAGAATATAAGCAGAAATGGCCAAGAGATAAAAGTACCATTTATGACTAATCTTACCCATAAGCTTCAAGCAAAAACGATTTATCTCTACTTGTTCTAACATCTACTAAGAGTACAAAAGTGCAACATCAGTAGCAGACATTAAAATGCAAACATTAATAAATCTCGATCCATCCATTCATCAAAACCTCCTCTGAGGGTGCAGAAGTGCATGTTCCGAGGACAAGTTTTTGACAAATTTCTGGACCCTTCTCTAAATGCATGAGAAGGGTTAAAATACTACTTCCTAATTCTAATAATAGTGTTTTTACAAAATTTAGGATGCGGTTTTCAAATGACCGTCCTTTTTCTAATCTAATTTAAAAGAAAAAACAACATTCTATAATAAGGCTACTTCTGAACTTGGTATTTAAAGCTGCAAGTGTTCATCATGGGCTTGAGGAGAGTCGGCTGGCTGACTTCTGCACTGAGCTGGGCTGCGAAAACAGAATCTATGAGAGCTGGCACTACTTTTTCGGCCGCGTTTATGATGCATTTCACAGTCATCCATTGACTATGCGGCTTGACCAAGTATGCCCAGTAACACTCCCAATTCAACCTGTTTAATGCTTGGATCGCTTTTCCCTTTTCCTGTTCCTTCTGCTTCCATTCTGCTTCCAGTCGTAGTTTATTTGGTAGGTACATCGAGGTGGTCTCTTCATACATCATTCTATACAAGGGTAAGATAAGCCCGTGATAACTCTGGTAGAAGTGTGGGACGAACTGAGAATCCCATAACACCTTATGATAAACATGGATAGGTAATGGGTCCTGGGTAGTCCATTTCCAACCCATAGTGGGAAATTTAGACACATAACAAATAGAATCCATAACATATGCGGACAGATAAAAAGGAGGATACATCCTCTGAGACAAGGATCTTTTAGACCAGTAATTGATAATAGCCATGTATAGATTATCAGAAAATATCTTGGCCCAATCCATAATATCGGCATTCGTGGAAGCATCTATTAATGGTAGCCATTCAGATGAAAACTTATTGATATCTGACATCCCAAACAATCTACAAAGCATGGCCGCAGCACAACAATACGGAGAGGTGAGGGAACCAGTGCTGTACATATCGTTTTTATCTTTTTTGAGTGGCTCCTCTTTTCTGGACCAATCTTTGGTGGTCTCTGCTAGGCTTGGGTTTTCTGCCGCAAATTTCTTAACGAATTGTGCATTGTAAGTCGCTGCGGTTCAGGAAGATGATACATAAGCTTTAAATCTTGCGTAGCGAATGATCCGATGAGCCCATGTCCTTGAACCTTGAATTTTCTGTTGTTCATCTCTACATTGTCAAGTATCCACTTGATCATATCCGTATATGGTAGAATTTTGGGCCTTGCTGCTATCCGGTGAAGAAATGAACATGCTAGCTCCTCTAAGGATGCCTCGGAAGAGCGTTGTGAGCCCGCGACAGCATCAACATTCATTATTCTAGGATTTTCTTCTTCAAGCAGCCTGTACATGCTTTCCCATGTCGATATCCCTGCGCCTCTGTTACAGGCTGTGTCTGTATACAAAGGCGACATCTCCTTCGTCTTTTCCTTCGCCTCAGAGCCTTGAGCTTTATTTTTCTTTCCCATTTCTTCCTGCGTTTGGCTTTGAATCGTCTTAGCTCTTTGTTCCTGCAAATTACGAGTGAAATGGAAATGACTGATCAAGAAAGGTGATGGGAGAGTTTTAAATGCAACAGATATATCAAATATGCCACCTTACGTGAAGTAATTCTTTACAAAAGCACGCGTCCTCATTTCATTTAATAGCTGACAACTAATTCATTTACTATCATTAAAAATGCATGATCTTGAGTCAGATTATGGTAAGTGGCTTTTCTTTGAATAGCGTGCCCAAAAGATTCGTGATGAAGTGATTTATGATTTGCTTACGTAACATCGCAGATCGCGCCATCGCAAATCGCACCATTGCAGATCACGTGAATATAATATCGCAGCGATCGCAACATCGCAGGTCACAGAAGTTTAATGTTGGTTGAATCTTGTCAGCTCATTTCTGCGATATGCGATCTTGCGATCGGCGTTATCGCAGATCGGTAAATCTTGAAGTTTTTCTTTATGAGAATTACTTTATTGCGATGCGATATTATGCTTAACATGAGAGTCTTGCGCATACTGATATTATAGAGAAATGGAGGCATTTCCTATCTTTTTTGCAACGCGGTTTTAAAGATATTTCTCTTATCGTAGACTTAGGTTAAAAATATTGAAAAGACCTTTCTAAGCTTACGATGGTAACCTTATTTTGAAGAAAGGAAACTCTTGCTTTTTTCTTTAAAATTTAACTAAGGGTCCCCATTCATTTAGTATTTTGGATAACACTTAAATGAACAAGGGGGGGGTGTTGCTGGCCACAACAGGTGGTCACGACCTCTTCTTCATTCAGGTTCTCCTCCTCCATTAGCTCCATGGTGGTAGGAGGTCCTTGTGGGGTACCCTTGGTCGCAATATCGACCAATTCACCCACTCTTGCCTGTTGTGGTCCTGCCTTTATATCAAATTGCTCTGCTAGTTCCATAGGCAAGGCTGGTTCTTGTGGGACAGCCTCGGTCGTGGTACTAGTGGGCCCTTCTGTGTCAACTCCCACATCTTCCATTGGCTCCACGGTTTCGGCTTGCTCTTGGGGAGCAACCTCTTCTTCAATTTCTTCAGCTTCCATCTCCATCTCTTTCGGTTCCTCCTAGTCAACATAATCATCTTCTCCTGCATTATCTTCCTCCATGGCTTCTGGTTCATCTTCCCTAATAGCCACAGTGGCTGCTACTTCTTCCTCTGTGGAATCCCGAAACAATTCCCACGGGATCAGGATTCGTCTGATGGCATTCATTACTAACAGTTGAACTAGCCCATGGTGGGTGATGACCGCCAATACCTGTCGTGACCCTTGAGCTGAATGTGCCATCAAGTGAAGGCTTCTCAGTAAGAAATAAGGCACATTCATTGAAAAAGCCTCTGCTTGGGGAAATCGCAGGTGAGCTAGTATGTGGAGATGGTATTTGAATATGGTGGAGTATCTCCCTTTGCAAGTCATATATTTTATGACAAACTCTACTACTTCTCCCCATGGATTCGGTAGCGAGTTTCGGTTGTATCCCTGACCCTTCTGCACGATGCTCTCTCCTGCCTATAAAATGGCCTCAGGAAACTCCGAAAGGGCAACCCTTCTTGAAAACCATTGCTGTCTGTTTTGAGGGAGCCCACTAACTTCTGCAATGGCCTCCTCTGTCACATGGATTTCAATTCTGTGGTCCTGAGAGCTTTATTCTCCCAAGTTCTGTGCAAATTCTACTGTAATTTCTTCATTTGACCCTCTCAACCTGGCAAAGTAAACATTCCATCCTGCATTCTCAAAAACCTTCCATACCTCCTGATTGTTCCGAACTCTCATTGTATCTTCAGGCTCATGCTACACAGATCATCCACCCATCGTTGTAGAGGCGGGATCAGCACGAAAAATGCAATTGGCTGGCAAGGGAGAGTGACAGAGTTTCAAACTATTGGCAACTAAAATAATGTCATGGTCGCTTTTGGGGACAACGGTTGAAATAATACTTGTATGTTTGAAAATGATGACAGATTATGGTGGTACTGTTAGATATTTCATAAATTTAATGCAGCGCGTTGGGGAGGTGACTGGTTATGATTCTGCATGTACGAGTATGCATTCCAACACATCAAAGTTATGATTACGAAGTATCGTAATCATTAAATTCTGTTTGGTGAGGATCATGTGACATAAATGCTTTTTTGTGGTACACTGTCATTTATTATGACGGTTCCCCCATAACTTAATTACAACCATTCGCAACACGTTTTGATGTCTTTTTGGAATATTTTAATTAAATCAGTAAAATTCAGCGGAGACATACCTGGGGACCTACCTTGTGGTGGAGTAACAGAAAAATGTCTGACGGAGTAATAGCAACAGGGAGTAACAGCGGCAGAGAGTAACAACAACAGGGAGTAACAACAGCAGAGAGTAATGGCAATGACAGAGTAATGGCAGTTACAGAGTAACAAAACCGACGAAGTAATGGCAGTTACAGAGTAACAGCACTGGTGGAGTAACAGCAGTTGCGTAGTAATAGCACCGGCGGAGTGATGGCAGTTGTGGAGTAACAGCACCGACGGAGTAACAACAGTTGCAGATTAACAGCACCGACGGAGTAACAACACTGGCGGCGTAACGGTAGTTGCGGAGTAACAACACCGGTGAAGTAACAATAGTTGCAGAGTAATAGCATCGGTGGTGTAACGGCAATTGCAGAGTAACGGAAGTTACAGAGTAACAACACTTAGTGGAGTAACAGCGCCGAGTGTTACATTTCTCCTGGCCATATTCCTTTGTTATTCCTGCAAAATACAAACAAGTAATAACAATATATATATATATATATATATATATATATATATATATATATATATATATAGTTTAGAGCAGAGTGAGAGTGTCCTCTATTCCAATAACCATTAAATCAGATAAATCAAAAAGGTGTTTGACAAAGGCATCTTTAGAGGCTGGATGGTGGTATAGTTTTAGATGGTGTCCATTTACTAGGAACGAAGTATGATTCTCATCTATTGTAATTAATCTAACCGTTCCATTGTCGAACACTGCGTCCACTTGATATGGCCCCATCCAGCGAGTGTGAAGCTTGCCTTTGAAATCCTTAAATCGGGAGTCATAAAGTAATGCCCAATCCCCCACATGAAACACCCTACTTTTGATAAATTTATCATGCCATTTCATTCTTTACTGTTGAATAGTAGTAGTCTTCTGGATAGCTATTGACCGAATCTCGTCCAACTCATTTAGCTATTTCAGTCGGTGTTTCTGTGCTTTTGATACGTCTAGGCCTACTTATAGAGTGATTCTGAGTGTACTGATCTCAAATTCTACTGGAAACAAAGGGAATTTCCCATAGACTAATTCAAATGGAGAAAACCCAATTGCATTCTGCCATGTTGTTCTATATGCCGATAAAGCTTCTAAGAGTTTCTGTGCCAAGTCCCAACAATGACTTGCTACTGTCTTTGTCAAGATATTTTCCAATACCTTGTTTGTGCTTTCTACTTATCTGTTCGCCTGGGGGTGATAGGGTGTTGTCACTCTATGTTTGACCCCATATTTCTGCATCAAGTTTCCTATCATGTGATATGTGAACTGTGATCCTCCATCTGATACAATTTCCCTAGGAGTACCGTATCAGGAAAATATTTCTTCAAAAGGAAGTCTGCCACTACTTGCTATGTTGCTCTCGTGACTGCTCTGGCTTCCACCCATTTAGTTACATAATCAGTGCAAACCAGGATGTAAGCTTTATGATGAGAAGGTGGGTTGAAGGGTCCAACAAAATCAATGGCCCATTTTTCAAATGGTTCAAGGACTATCTAGGGTTGTAGAGGCATTTCATCTGCTTTCCCAGGTTGTCCCATCCATTGGCAGTTGTCACACTTTCATACATAATCCCGAGCGTCATGAAAGATGGAGGGCCAGTAATATCCCATTTGCAGCACTTTGTGACCTATTCTTTCATCTGCAAAATGTCCTCCACAGGGCCCATTATGTGCAGCCTCTAATATCTCATAGATATCATCTTCTGCCACACAGCGTCGAATCTGTTGGTCAACCCCTGTATGAAAGAGATATCCTGCCATCCATGAATATCGGGTACTCTGGTGAATAATCTTCCTTTGCTCCTTATATGACAAATGACGAGGCACCTTCCCTATAGCAAGATAATTAGAAATATTTGCATACCACCGAGTGTTAGCAGAAACTGCAAAAATATGTTCAACCGAAAAATTATCTTCAATTGGTGTATTCTTACCATCATGTTCTATCCTAGATAAGAAATCTGCAACCACATTATCCTTCCCTGGTTTATCTACTATAGTAATATCAAATTCCTGTAGTAGTAAAAGCCATCTTGTAATGCGGCCAAGGGTAACAGTTTTATTCATTAAATACTTTATAGTTGCATGATAAGTATGTACAAAGGTAGGATACCCGATAATGTAGTGCCAGAATTTGTTGATGGCATAAATGACAGCAAGGAACTCTTTCTCAGTCACTGCGTAGTTTAATTTAGCAGGAGCCAAATTCTTGGTAATCATCCATATGAATATGGAAAGGTAATGCCCAGTCCGGTCCTCTAAGGATTGAAGTGCTACAAACCAATTCCTTAATTTTCGTAAAGGCTGCATCACAATCACCTGTCCACACAAAATATGAATCTTTTGTTAGCAATTGAAAAAGTGGGTGTGCTACTTTAGCAAAATTTTCTATAAAATGCCTGTAATAACCAACACAACCAATAAAGCTGCATACCTACATGGGTGTTTTGGGTGTCAGGAAATGCAGAATGACCTTTCTCTTTGCTGGGTCCATCTGGATTCCTTCAGCTGAGAGCAAATGTCCCAGAACAATTCCCTCCTCCATCATCATATGGCATTTTACTGTACTCAGAGAGACACACGCTTATATACACATTTCTAGAACTTTTTCCAAATTTTTCAGCCCTTATAGAAATGAATCCCCATATGGAGTAAATTCATCCATGTAAACTTCAACATTGTCATCTGCCAAATCAAAGAAGATCCCCAAAATTTCCCTCTGGAACGTTGCAGGAGCATTACACAGGCCAAAAGGAAGGACCCGGTATGTGAATGTTCCCCAGGGGCACGTAAAAGTGGTTTTGTCCTGATCTTTAGGAGCTATCTAGATTTGGTTATACCCACTAAACCCATCTAGGAAAGAGAAAAACTTTTTGCCAGCCAATGTGTCCAAAACTTGATCAATAAATGGCAAAGGAAAATGATATTTTTGCATTGCCTTATTTAATTCTCGATAATCCACGCATATCTTCCATTTACCATTTTTCTTGGGGACCATTACTAATGGAGAAACCCATTGGCTATCTGAGATGGGGTACATAAAACCTATGTCCAGTAATTTTTGAAGTTCTTCTTCCACAACATTTTTCAATGCAGGATTCATTCTTCTCTGAGGTTGTCTCACAGGACAACAATCTTCCTTAATGTATATTTGATGGGTACATAAATCAACAAGAATCCCCTTCATGTCTGAATAATCCCAGGCGAATGCTTCTTTATGTTTCTGAAGGAAATCTACAAGTTGCTTCTTCTAGGATTCTGACAGGTTTGGATTAATATTCAGGGTTTTTCCCAGTTCCAATTCCACTGGGACACTTTCATGGGGCGCATCAATAGGTGGGTCCTCCAATCCTTTTGTTGTTTCAATAGTTTCCTGAGTCTCACAGCTTAGGATAGATTCTAGGATTTGTTGATTTGGCTCTGAAACGGAGCAAGGATCAGCCATAAAGGAAGTGATCACATCATCTTCCAGTTCCATTTTCAACTAAAGGGCCTGTCCAATAGTGAAGATTGGTCTCAATTCCTCATTTTTCGTTTCAGGCTCTTTCCTAGATAAAATTTTCTTGCCACCTGCTAGTTTTATGGATGGGTTTGGTTCTGCAGGTGGGTATAACACTAGGTTCTTAGTGTTGTAGCCAACCATGGTCTACCCAAAATCAAAGGATGGCCACCCACCGAAGATTGCATATGTAAAACCAGGAAATATATGGTATAGTGCCATGAATCCACTGAAATTGTTACATCTTCCAACTTCTCGACAAGTTTGACTGTAGATCGGTCTGCCAATTCCAATACTGTAGGTGTATGTTTCAAGTTGCGAAGACCTAATGCATGCATAGTTTTAGTGGTGATAACATTGATGGTAGCACCTAGGTCTACAAGTACATTCGGAATTTCTACCCATTAGTTTGTACCGTCAGAATTGGGTTCCCTAGATCTCCATACATTTTAGGCATTGACTTCCCCATCATGAAATCTAATAACTTTCCCAGAACATGAATGGTAAGGGGGTCTTTAGATTTCTTTGCAGATTTCTTTTAATAGTATTCCCTAAGAATCTTTGCATATATTGGAACATCTTTCATAGCTTGTAACAAGGGAATTTTAACAAATAAGTTTTGCAATTCTCCTAATAAATCAAATTTAGCTTGAGGGCTTGAAATACTCAAAATTAGTCTCTCTAGGTAAGGTGGTTCAGATTGATGTTTTACAGGAGGCGCCTGGTTTCTATCAGTTTGTTTTCTCTCTTTATTAAGTGGTTCTGATTCCTTACCTTTGCTATCAAGATGTTCAATGATAACTAAGGGAGGTTGAACATTAACTGTTCGCGTTGATCATAGATTCATTTCATACAACTTTGCAATGGAAATGTTGTATGAAGGTAGGTTAAGAATGTCAACTTGATGAGTTCACTTATTATTGGGATATGGATTGGTTTGGATTGGGAGTTGACGGTGGGTAGGTTTATTACCAGGAGACACATTAGAGGACATTTTGAGTTGCTGTTGTGGCATTGGTAGAGGGAACTGTCCAAGAGGGGGTCCTCGCCAAGTTGAAGCCCATGGGGAGCTCGAACTGGCTTGAGGGTTCCACTGCTGCCAAGTGGGAAACTAGTATTGCGGCCACATGGAAGGATAGGGCATAGACTAAGGATTCATATTAAAATTATTGAAATATTGAGATGGATCTGAGTACATACCTTGATTTCCCATCGGTGGTCGAGGCTGCCATGGCTTTTAGACCCCATGAGGTACAGTTGCTCCATGTCTTCCCCCATCCCTTGAAATACTTCTTTCGGGCCTGGCAAGGAGGGGGATGAGCTTGTTGCATGATTTAGCTCACAGATTGCACATTCATCTATGGAGTTTAATGGACATTCCCTTTCTGGATGCTTCTTTCTACACTTTGGGAAAAATATCACCATGGTCCTGTCCAATTCTAGTTGCTTCTGTTTTACTTGTAACGTATCCATCTGTGCCAACAAAGTACTGAGGATATCCGTCCTCAAATTGTCTAGCAGGTTTCCGATTTCTGCTTTAGTAACACCTCTGCTAGACCCTTTTGCTGAGCAAACCCCTTGTCTATTTCTTGTAAGCCCCCTTGAGCACTGGATGCATAGTTCGAAGATATCATCAAAGGTCTCCTTAGAGATGTCTTCCTTTCCCACAATGTTCAATAGTTCCATCAAGTCTACATGGAAAGATCGAAGGAGGATAATTTTTAAAATTTCCTTATCTAGGCCAGAGTGACCTGACCTCTGTAAGGATTACTTGAATCGTTCTACACAATCTTCCAAGCTCTTGTCTTCTTTTTGTGTGAACATGAAAAGTTCCTCCTTGATATTCTAGGATTTATAGTAATCCTAGTATTTTTCTAGAAAATTTGTCTACATATCATCCCATGTGGCAATAGATCTTCCTCCAGGGCCCATGAACCAACGCAGAGATGTTCCTTTTAATGTACAAGGAAATTTTTTTAAGTTTTGGGCATCTGTCATGTAGTCATACCCCCGGCAGACTATGTCAAACTCGAACAGAAATGTGTTGGGGTCTTCTGAAACAAGCCCATGAAAGTTTGGTAAGGCTGCTAATGGAATAGGCTTTGTGGGTGCACTAGCTCCCAGATCCCCGATCGGAAACTCAATGGTGGAGGTTGTGGGAACCATAAATATCTTTCAATAACCACTAGGAATTTCAACAGGCTCTGTGGAAGATGGTTGAGGATTCCTTACCACTCGGATTCGAGTTGCTTTAGTAGCACTTCCTCGGTCCCTTAGTGATGCAAGTATTCCTTCGTTCCCTTCTCCTGTGTCCTGTTGACTTGATCCCTCAGTCACAACCTCTTTTCCCTTGCTAGAGTGGTCTGACTCTGTCGATGTTCTGCTTGCAACCTCTTCCCCCTCTATTACCAGCGTAAGATTTCCCTCATTAGGTATACTGCTGGATGATTCCTCAACTGCTGGAGGGACCTGCTGTGTCGAATCACCAAAAAATGTTGTAGACAACACTAGTTGTTCTAGTGATTGTCCCTCGGAATTCACTCTCCATGCCCCTGGTCTCACATCTACGCAAGAGGATGCTTCTAATTCAGCCTTTGCTATAATTTGTTGGATATAGGTCTTTCTTCCAAGATCTAGTCCTTCCCTCTTTGGGGCTCTTCCTCTGCCCCTCTTATTTGGTTCTTTGTTCATACAAATGATGGAAGGTCTTGGTATCGACCTACAATGCTTTAGCCTTGAAGTAAGGTGTCAAACGACTATTCCTTCCCCAAGACAAAGGAACTTACAAAAAGAAAGGCAGCTAAAAAAACAAGAATCTAGGGTTCAGAGACCCAGAGCAGGGTGTCAAAGGACTCCTCCCTCCCCAGGACAAGAACTAGGAACAACACACACCTCAAGAAGACCTAACACTTCCCGATATGAAGCAGGGCATCAAAAGACTCCTCCCTCCCCTGGATAAAAGCTAGCTTTCCAAAAAAAACACACAAGGGTTTGAAAGAAATAAATCTAACTCAGGGCCTGGAGCACGGCATCAAAAGACTCCTCCCTCCCCAAGACAAGAGAGTGGCCCAAATCAAACAACAAAAAAAAAACAAAATAAAAACAAGCAGAAAGGACACCTATGATCAGGACCTGAAGCAGAGTGAGAAAACTCACTCTCTCCCTAGGACGAGAGATTGACCCTCTGGTTGGTCCGGACCATTGTCTTGCACCTTGTTAGCCTCCCCGGCAATGGCACCAAAATGTTGGTGTCTAGGTATGAACAAATTATTCACTCTATTCCGACATTAATTTATCAGTCCAGATGCATATCCTTTCAAGGATAAACGCAAGGTATATGTAGGGGCAAGAGCATAGTTTGTTCCGACCAAGGGTTCACGATTAAGATTCAAAACATTGCTGTGAAACTAAATCAATTACAAACTTCAGAAAAGCAATTACAAGAACTAAAGGACTGTAACAGAAAGCAAAAACTAATAAATAACACACATAGAAGAACGCAACACCTGATTAGAAGAGCGGGCCCAACTCTCTAATCAGGGTTGCATTAGTCACAGTGAAGATTAGAACAACAAAATAGGTGATACTTTATTAATAAGAAAAGGGTTATTACAATATCGATGGGGGAATCCCCATTTACAAGAACAACTTGTCTTTTATACACAGCGCAGGAGAACAACATCTTTCCCCAAAACATGGTAACCGTATACCTAGAAATGTAAATTAGTTGGAACGGCACCAACACCAGATAAACCAAATCAACTAGATGCCCAAGAATGGTTCAAGGATCTGTGACTCCAACTGCACGGCCTCCTTATGGCTAGTCATTTGCTGTGATTAGCAGATCTGTTGCGGAACGCTAAAGCCTTGGTTCCTGTTCTCCAGAAGCTGCGGTCATTAGTGCTGCAAATAGGCAAAACCCTGTGACTTTACTTCATTAATAAAATATTCCAATAGACAAGAATGGGGTATTTACCTTACAAATTTAGCATGGTAATATGGGTAAATAAGTGCAAAAAAGGTCAAAAAGGGTAATGGAAATGCAACAGAAAGGTAGCCTGATTTGGTGCCCAACGCCAGGCTCATGGACACTCGTGATGCCTGATGCAGTGAAGCTGATCCATTTACCCTTGCAATGGTAAATAGCAGAATCCTCAGAGATAAACTCTCCACGTGTTTGATTGGAATCTAACTTCCAATCTTCTTTAGGTGTCCAGGACAGTATATATGTACATAGTCTTCTACTAAAAGACAACTTCTTGTCCTACTAGTCGAATGTACAACCTCCCCTCTTCGGGAGAGACCTGTAATAAAGTAGATGTCTTCAACCTCAATCCATAGAGGCATCTGGTCTATCATGAAGGCATCATCCTCTGCACTCCAGTAGTGGATCAGTAGTTCAAGTAGGCGTGTGTTGGCTTTCATGTTTGGCATTTTGAAGAATTTCAATAAGCCACAGCCTCTTAGAGCGTCTAGTGCATTTTGGTCATTCATTACCTCATTGTCAATTGTGGTATGCTCTCTTTCTCTCCATGTGATGGTCATCCTACAAAAAAATTGAGTTTCAACCATTAGTTTTTATGTTTAAACTTTAACTCATGTACACACGGGTTCCCTTTACACACAGTCGCGTGTAGGGCCGTCGTATACACGGGTTGATTACATCCAGCATGCGTGTACGCAGAGTTGGATTTTTGGGCATAAATTCCCACGGTCAAAACTTTAAGAAAACTTATAAAAACTATCACAAAACATTACAAGCATGATTTTAGGGTTACCTGATAACTTTGGTGCGATTTGAATGGTCCAATTGTTCACAGGAAAGCTTGCTCCTTTTTTGCTCCACAGCTCTTTGCTCCAAACAGAAATGAAAAAAATTGTGAGTCCAAAAGTCATTATATAACTTTGAAATTGCAAAATATTTTTTCAAAAATGGATTTTTGTCTCATGGATTTTTTCACCTGTGGGCTTGGATTGTCGAGAATGGGTTGTTTTTTTAGGATATTTTGGAGACCTTCTTCGAGATTTCATTTCGGTCCCATGACCGCTGACCCATCATGGCAGGTACCATTCACTCATTGGAATTTAGGTTAGGAAAAACTAATTTTCTATTGCATCTTACATTCTAGCCTCCATTCAGTGATACGTTAGCCATAGGGTCGACCCCATCGTATCTTGGTTAGCAAACTATTTTCACTCGCCGATTTTGAAATTATGATACGATTGTAGAGCCATCCTTTACATGGGCGTCTTAGTTAGAACCTTGCTAATATTGGTTGCCCATGCTGCTATATTTAGTAGGCTCAGGAGTCCTCTTTAGTCCCGCCATGACTTATGTGTTGAAGACACATTCTCTTTTCTTTCGTGTTGATTTCTGGCCTTATACCTAGCAGAGGCTCCTTTGTGTTGAGTTGTATTGTTGGATTGCATTTTGACTATTTGCACCTTTTTGGCCTTGAGCCAGCTTTGCTTGGACTCGTGTTTAAGCCACTTATTTGACCATGTATTCTACAAAATCAACCATACAATCACTTAGCTTCTGCAACTTGACACATCCTTTTACCCAAGGAAAAATAATCCCTTTGAGTGTTCTTGACTAGTTTCACCTCCCTGCATTGAGCATAGGAATGTTCCCCTCGCAGGAACTAGATCGTTTGTTTCTCTGACACTCGTTCTTTCCACTATACTATAACATTCCTTTATTCTTTTTCTAGCTTAAAGAAAAAGACAAAAAAATTATATATTCCAAAAAGAGCGGGAACGAGACAACATTTCCATATTTTGTTGGCAACTAGATTCAGTCGTGTTTCCCTTGAAAAAAGCACTCAAAGAAATTCTCTCCTCCATTTTGGGCAGGATTTAGTTTAACTTAGGTACACCTTAACCTTTTTATTGAGTCAGTACTCCTCCGATTGGTTACCTCTTCCAATCATATGGAGATTTTTCTCATGCCTCCTGCATGATGAACTTATACAGAGTTATCGTATGCTACCATATAGTCATCATTGAGTCATGATTTTGTTCAAGGGAAGTAAACCTAAGTTGGCCTCTCTAGGGTGTCTTTTGACCTATTTTCAGTCGCCCATCCCTGGTTGTCAATGTCATGTTTGTCATCACATCATTTATACTAGTCCTTTGCTCATGCCAGTTTGAGAAGGTCTCCATTGACTTCTTGCTGGTAGGTCTTGTCCTTATTGACAACGACATATTGCTCTGAGGGCAGGCCTAGAGCCGCACCCTAGCCCTATTTTCATTATTGATAGGTCATCTTGTGCTCAGCATTGATTAGTAACATGGGTCTTTGACTGAGCAATTTCCCTTACGTTCAACATCATCTTTCATTATCACACAGTGGGATTCATGCAGTGCCTTGGTTTCCATTTGACCCTGTTGGTGGATTCCTCACCTCTGTGTCAGCTTTCATTATTGGTTGGTTCAGAGGGTTTCTATCGCACGCTAGCTACATCTTGTGTACGCCGAAAATGTGCTTCAGTTGGGTTACTACATCTTTTTCGTCCGGCTCCTTCCACATTATTGGCCTACGGGTTACACTCACGCTAGATTGATGAAGGATGCCTTAATGCCTTCCTTCTAGTGGATCTTTTCCTATTTACTACAACTCATTTTCTCTGGGACAAATATCTACAATCCATTTGGTAGTACCTTGGGGTTTTTAGTCATCAGTGGAAAATTCCTTTGCTATCAATAGTGGGAAACCATCATTGTCCCCTAATTGATAGATTCTTCCAAGTGTTTAAATTTAGCTCATTTATTCGCACTTGTTAGATTGTACTGGGTACCTTGACTCTCTTTTTCATTATCGGTGAGTAGTCTCACGTTTGTTAATGGTATACATCAATGACTTGTAATCAAACGATTTCTCACATGGTCAACCTCAGATCATTTATTCCCATTGTGTATAAATGTACCGTAGTGGTTGGTGAAGACCCTGAGTTGCATCAACATGTTTTGGTTCACTGGTCAATTTCTCCTGTTGCTGCTAGTTGACACCATCCACTGTATATGTTGTAGTTCTTCACAACGACATATTATATGTTGGCATCCGAGTTGTGATGTAGTATCATTTTATTCCATCATGTTCATTTGGTACTATTGGGATCAGTTTTTGACATCAGTGATCAGCTTCATCCTTTAGCATCATTGATCGTCTTCTTATATGTGATATTCAGACATGTACTTTTTCGATAACGATCAGATGATCCATTATGTACTTTCAGTTCTTTATACTTGTATACATATTGGATCTGCTTGTACTTTATATGAGGACATGCTTTACTTTCTCTAAGCATGGGTATGCCCACCTTAGACAACATTTTATTTCTGATCTTTTTTGATGGCTTGGCAGGCTGAATTCTAGTGAAGTTCTTCTCAGTCTCGACAAGATTCTTTCCATACACTTAATAAATTTCGGCCATCATGTGCCCCTTCTGACCTCATATATTAGGGGGCATTTGTTATAGAACCATTTACCACCCTTGGTATTTGTGATGATTTATGGCCTAAGGCAAGCCCTCCTTCCAAACTTGGTCCAAATATATTAAAAACAATGTTTTATTCCCTGTACACTACTTTGCCTTGAGATAAAAGTGTGTACACATGGGTTAGTCAATACCCAACCCACGTATATGTGTTAAAACACTTAAAAAATTAAATTTCCTTAATTATGGGTGGAGTTCACGGATTTTACCTGTTGATTACCTCTTATTGCCCATGGCCCAACTACTTCCCAACTAAAAAAATAATTGGGAGAAGTATAAATAGACTTATATGGGAAGGCCTAAAGGGGGAGAAGAGATAGAGTTATTATATTGAGATTATTCCTGACTAAGTTTGATGAATCCCTATGCCTCATGCACTTCCCCAAGATTTAGGAAAACCTTGTTTCCTTGATTATAGATATTCTCCCTCTTTCTTGAGATATCATGGTGTTGGTTATGGAAGAAGATTGTTGAAGGCCGGGATAGGACGAATCCAGAGGACGGTTCCACTTGGAGCCAGAAGAAGAAGACTCAGGTGAATTCTTTCCATGTTATTTATAGCTTACTGCATTAAAAGAAATGTTGTCTTATTTCCGAAATTAACTTTGTTTATGCATCAAATTATGTTGTAATTCATATATGAATGTTGTTTTGATGTACGGTCAATCATTTTCTTATATGATATAAAGTAAAATTTCCTGAATATGCTTTACTTCTATACTGCTATGTATGTTCGAATTGAATTATTTTCAGGTTTGAAGAACATCGGGAGTTGCAGAGGGTTTGAACCCTGTGGGACCTACTTGAATGAAGGAAATCCAGGTACGGTCGCTCTTACGTATTTTGATTATATAAGTATTTTTCCTAAGTTGTATGAGTGTTTCTTTTTGTAGTTTTCTTTTGCTCTGTTGGGATTATAACCCAAAGACATAGGGTACTTAATCTTGAAACACACCTCTTGGCATGCAAGGAATAACTGATACAAGATTTTGGTTGGTTGCTACAGGAGAAAACAAAGCTACTATAGGAGGAACATAACTACTATAGGAAGAACAAATTTTCTACAGGAAGGACATATTTGCTATATGAAGGAATAAAGTTGCTACAAGAGATAGATATATAGCTACAGGAAGTTAAAATAGGGCTACAAGAGAAAAAATTTACTACTATGGTGTTGGATAATGATTAATTAATTTCTACAAGGTACAAAGAAACACAACATAGCTGCAAAGGATTTGCTACAGACATGGTAAATTCTCTAAGGGTGAAAGGCATCCAAGTCACCAATTTGATCATCACATCATTCCTTTCTTTTTCTTCAATTTATTGGCCATCATTACTCCCTTTGTAAGAAGAAAGAGCTCTCTATTAAGTTTTTTCAATTCCATAATTTAATGAGCAAGAAAATTTAGATTGCTAATCAAGGGTGTTCATAATAATTTGATCGATAATATGATGTGTCATGGACAAGAATTTGTATTAGCAGTAAGAGGTATGGAATTCAATGAGAATGACATTAGTAATGAGGTAATGGATGCTAAGAAATCATTCTTTTCACATGGGGAAGTTCTAGAGGAATACCAAGAAGACAAACCAAAAGCAAGGTGTTTCCCTCACAAATAGAACAATTACAATTGAAGAATCACCTGAGAGAAAGAAGTGGCCTAAACTTGCATTAGAAGTTCCATGGGAAACTGAGATAGGGGAAGAAATGCAAATAGAAGAGTAGTAGGAGGAGAAACAAATGGACCAACAAAAAGAGAATGAAATAGGCCAACATACATGAAGAACCACAGGATGAATAGGTTGCTAAGAGGATGAGCAACCGTTTCGGTAGGGAGGTATGATGGACCTCCAAAATAGACACAAATTAAGGCCAATATAACCTTTATTAGGCACATGAAGGCTATATTAAACCTCTCCTACACTTAATAAATTTTTTTAGCTTTAATATGTTCTTAGGAAGGTTTAGAGATAATTGCATATTATGTGCCTAATATTATTTATTTTTGTATAATATTGCGAAGATTATGAAGATTTGGAGGAGGAGATAATATAGGGACTTTCTCCCTACTACAAGAGGATCAAAGTTGGATAATAGATGAACAAAATGTCATGAAATTATTGATAAATTTTGGAGCTCCAGTGATTGAGAACATCTAGGAATGTGTTTCATGTCATTTAATGCAAATTCATAGTGTTGGGAACCAGATCCACTATTTAAGGGATTTTGGAGGGGAAAGCTTCCTCCTTTCAAGGAGAATGCTTCCTCATCATTTTGTATAAGTACCAATGTTGGGCATGGAATCCCCCCAAGGCATGTTTTGGGGCTCAAAGCCCAAGTTTTGGCCAAATCTTGTTGTAAATCTCCACGAATTGCGGGCGCGGGGTGCAAAAGTATGATAGAGTCACAGGGTTATCCGCCCTAGTGTTGTAATGTAATGTTGGTTGGATAGACCTACACATGGTTCGTGAACCATGGGATTGTATAAATAGAGCGAGGCTCTAAGTGTAAAAGAGAAGAAGGAAGAAGTAGGAAAAAATCTAAGTGATTAAGTCACAAGTAAAGTGTGTCTTTGGGTCATAGAGTAGGGGAAGGCTCTGCAGCTGAGTGCATAGAGGCCTAGTAGTCCGCAGCTGAGTGTGCAAGGCAAAGTAGAGTTTATAACTGAGGAAGGAATTAATAAAGAGAAGTTTTGTTATAATTCTATGTATCTGTTCTTGGGTTAATGAATGATTGATATAATTTGCAAATATATTGTTTATTTACTGCTCGCACCTGCATGAATGGTTTATATTGTTAAGTATACTAGAGCACTCAAGTAGGCAAAGCTAATTAACTAATGTTGGAATACCAGTGAGGTCTTGGGTCATAATGCAGAGTGCGATGTTTAGCCCCTGGGTATGGCTACGCAAAGGCAGTATATCAAGCTGCGAAGTACGAGAAAGTGCGCGAAGCAACCTGCATGCAAGGTTAAACCACGAACCAGTTGAACTCCTAAGACATCTCCAAGGTGCAAAAACCTAGTTCTAGCGCCCTCCCATACTACTTCGGGTGAGACCTCAGTCCGCGCTCCATAAACTGTTGCTGAAAGGGCCAGTAGTACCAGGATTTGTTTGTCTAACTTAACTTTGAACCTGGGTCGGGCCCCAATAAGCCAAAAAATGGTTCTGTTGTTGGGATAGGGATCTGCATAGAGATGTATGATGTCATATAACTGGAATCTGAAAAAGAAAGGAATTGAAGAGTGGTTGAAGAGAAATATTCACGAGTTCATGGCGCAGGAAAACAAGAATCCACAATTATCAAAGGAAGAGTGGTTAGATTGCTACTTATATATAGAAATCCACGAAATTTTCTTTGCATCCTTCCCCTTTGAGTTGTACCAGTGGATTGCAAAGCTAGAAGATAGTCAAGGAAGGTGTAGGCTTGACAAACCTATTGTATGGACTCCAGAGTTGGTGCGCAGACTGGAAGCATCGGAAGATAAGATCGCACGTGATGTGGATCATTGGCTCGATCGAATTATAGGAGGATTTATCGTCGAATTCGCGGTAGATACTTTAGTTAGTTATAGCAAGGTAGAATGACGCTTCCTCAAAGGACCACAAGGTAAGTACGTTAAATCTTTGGACACTTGGATTAAAATGCTACTGTGTGAAAAGTGGGTTATGAGAATAAATTGATGTTTGGGGCTATGCAAAGTGGTAGGATATACAAAAATGAAGGTAGCACAGAACTAGAAACTATCCCCTTGATTTCCTCTGCGAGAAAGCGAGGAAGAGCTCGCGAAGGTTTCACTAAGAAGTGCAATCAGTTTGATAAAGCAGCGAATTCCTCACATACCACTCCCACCTACACCACCACTAGTTTCACCATCTTCACCCCCGTCTTTTCCCACACCACCTCCGCCACCACCACAGTTCAATATGGCAAGCGCGATAAAGTTGTTGGTGTTCAAAGGAGTAGGGAATGAAGATATGAACCAGTTTTGGTTTGTGGTAAGGGCTATATGGGAAGCATAGGGAGTCATAGATGACAATATAAAGAAAGCAACGCTGGTCAGCACCCTGCAGGATCACACACTGACTTGGTATATTAAGCATTCCAATGACAATCTGAACACAGGGATCGCGGATATCCAAACTACTGTAAACAAGGAATTTAGTAGGCCAAAATCAGAGACACAGTCGATCATTAAATTTAAAAAAATCACAATGCTTTCAGGTGAGACCCCCTGGGAACTGGATTAGAGACTGAAGTGTACAATTCATGAAGCCAATATGACCTTGATGAATGGGAAACACCACGCATGGTTTGTAGCATCACTAACTCTGCATCTAAGAATGCGTTGTCACAACAAAAACTAACCTCTCAGCCCGAGGTCTTGGTGATTGCAATGAGACTGCACGAGACCTTGATACAAAATCATAACTTGGGAGTTCAACAAATCCACGTGTAGTTGAAAAACTTGTGCCTTGAGATGCAAAGTTTGAAACAAGACAGGATGGCTTGCCCAGAAGCGCGCAAGGATGTATGGTGCATAAAGTGAAAAGGCCAGGGACATGACAAGGACCATTGTCCAATATTCATGAGCTACCTAGCCAGAGGAGGACTAATTCCATTGAGACTAGAGGCACAAGCATGACCGAACACAACGCCTGCATTATGGTGTGTGATTCACTAATTTGTCAGATAGGAGGGAAGCATGCTATAGATAACTGCCATCTATTACAGAAGTATACATAGAATTCCCAACAGTTGTTCTGTAATTTCTACAAGTTAGTAGGCCACGATGAGTGCACCTGTAGAAGTTATGAATTGATGATGGATCAAATTCCTTCCTACAGAGTTCATATCGAAACACAGGCCCTCGATCAAAATGCAGGGATGGCGCGCACTAGATTTTCAGGGGCACGAATGAGTCGAGGTGGAATGGGACCAGGAAGAGGTCACGGACAGCTGATATGTTACAATTTCGGAGGGCCAAGGCATTATGCCCATGATTGTACAAATCCAATGAGACCATCATGCTTATATTGTACCTAGTTTGATCATGAGATAGAGGATTGTCCCATGCTAATAGCGAGGTTGCGTGATAAAGGAGCACTCCAACCTCCCCCGACTCAGAACCTGCAAATGATGAGGTCTGAGCTACGCGAGGAAGACCTGAATGTAAATATCATGCTATGAAGTGGTATAACGATAGGAGACGACAAAGGCAAGCAGCCTGAATAGAGTGACTGGGTTCACAAGGCTCCAACAAAGGAACCAAAATTTGATTTAGAGCACGCTAAGGAGACATTCATGGAAGCTAAGAAGAGCTTCGCAGATGCCTCCACTTTAGGAAGTAAAGACAAACTAGAACTGGAAATGGACTCGTCAATGCTCACTACATTTTTGGAGACATGCATGAAGCTGCTGCGTAATAAAAAAGTTGTGAAGGGGCTACAAGTGCTCATCACTAGATGTGCTAGAACCATGCCAGGAGAACTGTGTGTAGTACAGAAGCTCGGGAAGCACACAACGCGAACAGGAAGAGAGATGAGACTGACCACACAGATTGGGGAATATGAAATGAATCAAGTGATTTTGGATCTAGGATTGGACGTGAACGTCCTTCCAAAGCAGACGTGGGAGCGCATGGGTAGGCCTGTGCTGCAATGGTATCCTATTCAATTGTGAATGGTGAACCAGCAAAATATCCTACCTATGGGAAGATTTCAGGGAATAACGGTAGATATTGAAGGTGCGAGTGCACTTGTAGATTTCGAAGTGATAGAGATTGTTGATGACAGTAATCCCTATCTCGCACTACTAGGAATATATTGGGCTAGTGACATGAATGGAGTGATAAATCTAAAGAAGTGCAAGATGATTTTTGAGAAAAATTCATTGTGCGTAGTGGTACCTTTAGACCCTGTGGAAGGATTGCACTACACAGAGCCAGTGCGTGACTACGATAGCGACGATGATCTAGACTATATCTACAATATAACCATGTGGGAGCAGGATTGGGTGAATCCAACATCAAATGGCAGACTCTCCTGGGAGAATGAAAGCTCCTGCACCTCAGATTCGGATGAGGAAATAGAATGATGGCAGAACCAGTTACACAAGGTAACCATGCTCAACTGTAACATGATGACAAGGTCACTGCACTGCATGGCAATAGAGGTGAGAGATCTTCCTATGTATGACGGGTTGAGCGAGGTGGATGATTTCCTGAACAAATTTGAAAGAGGAGTACCGGAACAGCAGCGTTTTGACGCTCTGAAATGGGTACTGTACACTATGCCCAAAGATGGTGGGGTACGTATCAAAGAAGTTTTGAGGACTGGCGTGAATGCAAAAGGATGATGCGCATGTAGTTTGGAAAGCCTCAGATGCAGATGAAAGCCAAGTATGACGGACGAAACAGCCCACGTGCCCACCTTTCCAGATGGGTACAGGCGTATGGTGCGCAACCTGCACAAACGCACACCATCATCGTGATAGGAAACATGACTAACAAGTAGGAGCAAGCAAGACAACGGTGTGAACGACCCCTCTGGTTGGGACTAGGAAGTATCGTAAGACCAAGCACGTAGAAGCATATTCACGTAGAAATTTTTGACAAAGTATGCGAAGCACTGAACATGGTCCACCATGTGAAATGAACTAACTGGGACCTACGTGTACCAGTGGTTCTCTGAGCTTATAGGACCATGTGCAAAACCTTGACCCTGCAGGCACTTCTAAATCTGAAGTATGAAGTGAATTCTGTAATCCCTTTGAAGCATGCAAAGCCTGGTCCGCGCATAGTAGCACCAGTAGATACGATGGTTCGCGAAGCCCGGAAAGAAGGGATCACACAGCCATAAGAAGCAGCATGCATGGGACTTGAGGAAGAAATCCAACAGGGAAACCTTAGACTCCATGAACTTGAAGAAGAAAGGGTACAGTTAAGGAAGAAAAGCGCTTTGATGGACGTGGAAGTCAAGAAGCTGGAGGACGAAATAAAGGAAGATTTTCTCGGCAAAAAGACTAGAGTGGTAAGGCAGGGTGCGTACGATCACGATGACATGGTTAAGGCCTATTACCGCAAATTGATCAGTATGATGCCTTGGCTTGGACCACATATTGCTAAGCATAATGACCAGGGTAGCGTGTTGCAAGTAATAAAGTATGCGATGGCGACCACAATAGTAAAAGGTAGAGATTCTTCAAGAAACATGATGAATGATCAGATGAAACCTTTCATGAGTGGTGCGACCACCTGACTAGCTGAGGGAAGGACAGTCTTAGCACTCTAGGTAGTTGGAAGGGAGCGCGAGACTATAAACAATTCTGCCCGGGAGCTGTGTGATATTGGAGATGCACGCAGAAGCAAAGAGTCACAAGGTCTGCAACCACGCACGGGGGGCTGCGCTGCCACACCAGTTGACTAGAAAGTGACCGTTGAAGTCACTATCACAATGGGATGCTCGACTTGAGGCCAAATGGAGTGGGCAGTAGGCATTTAAAACACGATTTATGGGCAAAATTTGGGAAAATCTGCCGCCAAGGGAGCATTAATGAACCAGATTTTGGGGGAACAGTCGAATTCAAATTCCAAAAGCGCTATAAAATACAAAGGGCTGCCTAGCAAACAACACTTGGTCATTTACGAATTGAGCGGTCAAATAGAACCCTGATTATTGTGAGTCGAGCATTGATTAAGCCCCTAAATTCACAAGTGATAGATTTTTTCACAGATGCAATGGCAACAACTAAGGATGGTATGGAGATAGTAGAATTGATTGCCAAGGAGGTTGCACAGGCCCTAACTATGGGGGATGTTCTAGAAGGTGCCAAGATTGTGGCAGAAATCTTGAAATCCCCACGCACACCAAGACCCAAGAAGGACAAATAAACAATGGCTCCCATACGTGTGTCCCCGTGGAACCCTCTGCGTGGCAAACTATCGATGGAGGAGAAGGCGAAAGTCGTCACTATAGAAAATAGACAAAGAAGAAGAAGATCTGCAGGATCTTATCATCGTAAAAGAAGAAGATGAAGGCATGGAGGTGGATACTCAACCTACGCACTATGTGACAAAATTTCCTGCCTATGCCCCTCTACGAAAAGGGAAGGAAAAAGTGCCCAAGAACCTGGACGAGACCAAGAGCTCACTCTAGACCCCGCTCCTCCCAGATGGCATTATGTTTCAAGGCATGCACCTGAGCTGCTTGTCGAGCCTAAAATTTGAAGATTGGGACCTCACTGACCACGAGAAGTTCCATCACCTTGAGACCGGAAACCTCATGAAGTAGAACACCGCGGGGGGTGACAGCATTAGAGCTGCGGAATTGGTTGCACACAGTGGAAAAGGCCGAGCTACTAAACCTACTCTGGGTGCCGCATTTCCACCGTGCCCCAATAACCATTTTCATCATCAAGTAGCTGCTTTTCCTAGTGCATGATGGGTGTTTATGGCTAGAGGAGCCCATCCCCATCATGGCAGACTTGATTCATCATGTCTCCTGGCCTCCATACAAAGGAGAGGACCTCGCGACCATATCGGAAGGGAAGGGTAGTGATTTGGCCATCGCGGAGGCCATGAAGAAAAGGTACAAGATGTAAAAGAAGAATAGGGGCTACACCATCTCCAGCATCAAGGACAGAGCAGTACACATTGCACCCAAATCCGGGCAGGAAAAGTTATGCACAAGTGCCACACAGATGAGGTACCTACGCCGGTGGTCACATTGGGCAAGTAGTTCACATAGGGGGTCCAGTTTAACTAGTCTGAATTCCTCTGCACTGAATTTTTAAAGAATTTCCGCGAAGCCCAAGAATATGGCAAAACATTCCACTATGCATGGTTGTTTCTATCCATAGTGCTCGTAGCTGGGGAATTGCAGGAGGATAGTCAATTCACAATAATTAAGAAGGATTTACCGGAGGCCGCGAAGTACGCTTCGCTCTGGGCCATGAAGGATGATAAAATAATATGCGATAGCAAGATCTTATGGGTGTTCATGGAGATGAACCTCAGGATGTGGATCAATCGTAAGTCGCGTTTGTCACCCACAGTTTACAACAGTCTAAGAGCTTTGCAAAATTTAAGGCAAACATGCATAACATATATATCAGGGTGTGCACAGACCAGACTAAACAGTGGACAAAGCTACCCTTTATAGCCACTGATAATGCCATTTTCAATGTCGTGGAGGCATGGCCGCTGGAATGGCACACCCAGACATTGCATAAATTGAGAAGTCGGCAGTGCAAAAGAAGAAAGACGGCGCCAAGCTGCACATCGCACGGTTGGCTGAAAAATGAAGGAAGGAAACAGTAGGAGTAGAACTGCGAGCAGCACGGGACACAACATAGAAAGCCACTGAGCAAGAAAAGGCCACAACAGCAACAATAGCACAGGAAGCAGTTGCGAAGGCAGGGGAGGGCCAAACAATGCCTTCGCAGGGGCAAGAAGCCGAGGAAGAAGAAATAGAAGGAGGCACAAACCCATGAACCACGTCAACATAGCTAAAGCACCAACACCTAGCAGAGCAGGCATGGTCACGGAAGAAGGTCAAGGCCTCGAAATTATCCATTGACCCAATCACCCTATAGTGTGCAATGTCATCAATAAGGCTCTCCAAAATTTCATGCAGGAGAACCAGATTATGTTAGGGGCCCTCAAAGTGCAGTTGCAAGAATTATAGGCATGCCCCGCTCAGGTTGGTACCCTTTCGACCAACCTCGCAGACTGACCCATGGCAGCAGAGCAGATGTTGTGCACACAGATGACGAACACAATAGTGCTGCTGGAAGGGGCACTAGTGACATCAAATGAGGCCAACAGGCCTTCGGTTAGCACGCTGAAAGGTCTCGGTGTTAATCTAGCTGCCCTCCCATGCAAGACATTATATGTGTTGTAGGATGGGATAACTATAGAGCTGTGAGCTAGGGAAAACTGCGCACTCCAAGTCCTCAGTGAGCAGAAAATCAATATGGAACAACTAAGCTTGCAGCGTGATGAATTGGTGTCGCAAAATCAACAGCTGGTACAAGTGATAGATGACGCTTGCCAAAGTGTCCCGGAGCTGGCCATCCCAGCAGATATACCAGCGGAGGCGCGGATCCATAGGTTAGAAGTAGGGGTCCGCAAGGCCAAGGAGGAAATGAAAATGGTTTAGCTGGAGCTAAATCTTCAAATCACAAAGCTGCAATTAAAGGCGCAGCCATCCACTCCCTTGGAAGTTAAAGAACAGTGTGCTAGCGCTATCACAGCGGGATTGAAGGAAATCAGAGGTGCAGTGCAAGACTGCACCAGCATATTAGAAGAATCACTTGGGGTCCTCACAACTCTGCAGAAGGACCTCAACATCCAGCACTTAGAGACAGAGGCACGAGAAATCCAACAGCAGTATGACAGTGTCCGAGGAACTGCACAAATGGTGGTCCTCACCCAGAGGTTTACGTGGATGCAACATGCTAAAACACTGAAGGAGCAAGTGGACACGACACGACATAAGGAAGCAGTCCTTAAAGCATGCATCCAGCCTTGGAAAAATGAGGCCTTCACCATCACGACAGACATCGAAGGCAAGCACACACATGCAGGGGATGCACACATTGATGCATAGAAGCAATCCTGACATAAAGGTCTTGGAACAACGTATGCAGCAGATCCAGAAAGTAGCAGCACAGTGCACTATTGACCTCCACGCAGTTCGAGAACAGTTGCAGGCACTCCACACAAAGATTGCCACACTGACAAAGTGACTCGAGGGCGAGTCACAATGTTTGTGTTGGGGGCCTGTTGGTCATGGAATCCCCCAAGGCATTTTTGGGGCTCAAAGCCCAAGTTTTTGCCAAATCTTGTTTTAAAGATCTTCGAATTGTGGGCGCGGGGAGCGAAAGTATGATAGAGTCACAGGGTTGTCTGCCCTAGTTTTGTAATGTAATGTCGGCTGGATAGACCTACCCATGCTCCATGGACCATGGGATTGTATAAATAGAGTGAGGCTCTAAGTGTAAAAGAGAAGAAGGAAGAAGTATGAAAAAGTCTAAGTGATTAAGTCGCAAGTAAAGTGTGTCTTTGGGTCATAGAGTAAGGGAATGCTCTATAGCTGAGTGCGCGAGGCCTAGTAGTCCATAGCTGAGTGTGAAAACCCCTGCAGCTGAGTGTGTAGGGTGAAGTCGATTCTGTAACTGAGGAAGGAATTAATAGAGATAAGTTTTGTTAGAATTATGGTATCTGTTCTTGGGTAATGAATGATTGATATAATTTGCAAATATATTGTTTATTTACTGCACACACCTACTTGAATTTTTTATATTGTTAAGTATACTTAAAGCACTCAAGTAGGCAAAGCTAATTAACTAACGTTGGAATACCAGTGAGGTCTTGGGTCATAACGCAAAGCGCGATGTTCAGCCCCTGGGATGGGTTGAGCAAAGACAGTATATTAGGCTGCAAAGTACGAGAAAGTGCACAAAGCAACGTGCGTGCAAGGTCAAACCACGAACCAATTGAACTCCTCACACATCTCCAGGGTGTGGAAACCTGGTTCTAGCACCCTCCCATACTACTTCAGGTGAGACCCCAATCCGCGCTCCACGGACTATTGCCGAAAGGGCCATTAGTATAGGGATTTGTTTAGATAACTTAACTCTAAACCTGGGTCAAGCTCCAATAAGCCAACAACCAATTTGAATTTTCCTTTAGAGGCAGGTATTTCTTAGTTTTCTTGTGGAGAAAACTTGTATTTTTGCAACTCCACTTTGATTTCTAATAGGGATGTACTTGGATTGATTCAAATAATGAAGTTTGGCACTATTTTTAGCTTCTAAAGCTTGGTATCCTTCATAGTACTCTAATTTTCCTTGGTATTGGCCATCCAAAGAGCCTCAAAGCCCTTTTGTATAACTTTCTTTTCTTCTTTTCACTTCTTATTCACATGCATCTCTTATTCTTCTTTTTCCTTTTTATGCATTCAATATTGATGTTTCTTTTTCTATAGGATTGGGTTAGATGATTGAAGTAATTTATTTTGAAAGTTATTTATAGATTCACAAGAATGAAGCATCCTTAGAGAAACTTTGAAAATTCATCTTCATCATTGAGCTACTTGGATTGGTTTACTAGTTCACAAATCTAGAATTATTTTTGGAAATCACTTGCAGCAAGATACTGGTAATTTTATGTTATTTTTTAGAACATGTTAATGAGATTCATTTGATTTTATTCCACTTGTATTAGGTCATTAAAAAATTCAATTTAATAACAAATTTTACCCTACTTCATTTGCACTTTATTACGTTAGGCATTTGATAGATTAATTACCTTACTAGTTCTTGAATTTCTAGTTTTTAGAGTAGTAATTTTATGTTATTTTTTAGCACGTGTTAATTGGGGTATTTTGGAGTGATTCCACTTGGAATGGAGACCTAATACATCCTACTTAATAAGAATAAAAATCCATCCCATTTGAGTTTTATTTACTTAGGAATTTAGCAATATTGTTTCTCCTGTAGCATTACATGCCTCCCCTAGCAATCACCTGTAGCAAACACGAAGCATATATTTCCTTCACCAATTTTGATCCCCACTACAACGTTGACTTAGTATAGATGAATAATTACCCCTAGCCTCTAATTCCATGATTAGGGAGACCTAAGGACCACTCTAGACCCCTCCTTCCTCCATTGCAAGCACAAAATGACAAATCGAGTTAGGAAGCAATTTTCACATTTGAAACTCTTCAATGCAAGTGAAATAGAATTAGTTTTTGAATTCCTAGTTATGTGTTGTAGATTAAATTTCTTCTTTCCAAGCAATTTGAAATTACATTAATGATTTACATTTTGCAAATAGAATAATTAATTTGATTTTTTTGTTATTAGAGTATCATGGTTTATTTATGCAACTAGTTTAGGTTAGATTTTATGACATTCAATTCATTAGATCAATGAAAGAAGGACACATTTCATGCTGCACATATAGTGCTAAAACCTCCTAAGTTTGTACGAACCCCGGGTTGATAATTTAATCTGGTAGCCTTAGGATTTGCAACATTCTTGTTGCAATACTGGGGTTTGTACAAACTTTGAGGCGACAATTCTATGTGCACAAAAGATAGGATTCCACTCATGCCACCCTCAGTTATGACATTAGATCATAAAGTGCTCAGAGACCCTTCCTCCTACTAAATTATAATGAAATCTTGATAAAAGGATAGTTGTAAATTTCTACTAGCTACGAAAATAGAAATTCCATTGACTCAACTTGTAAAAAATTAACTAATCAAATCATGAAAAGACAAAGGCTAACCTACTTGCATAAATAAAGCTATGTTATCTTACAGAATTCATCAAATTACCTCATCTACTTGCAGAAAGGAAACTAACTTATCTTAAATAATTCATTTAACTACCAATTATAATTGCATGTACCATTTACCTAGTTCATACTTGCTCACAAATCAGTAACCTATTTGCGTGATAAAGAAACTAACCTACTTGCATAAATAAAGCTATGTTATCTTACATAATTCATCAAATTACCTCATCTACTTGCAGAAAGGAAACTAACTTATCTTAAATAATTCATCAAACTACCAATTATAATTGCATGTACCATTTACCTAGTTCATACTTGCTCACAAATCAGTAACCTATTTGCGTGATAAAGAAACTAACCTACTTGCATAAATAAAGCTATGTTATCTTACAGAATTCATCAAATTACCTCATCTACTTGTAGAAAGGAAACTAACTTATCTTAAATAATTCATCAAACTACCAATTATAATTGCATGTACCATTTACCTAGTTCAGACTTGCTCACAAATCAGTAACCTATTTGCGTGATAAAGAAACTAAATCTACTCTATTTGCAGTGAAGAAAAGGAAGGTTTAGAGTGCCTTAGGGGCTTTCCCTGATCATATTACCACAAATAGTGGTCATTACGCATCTATGCAAGTCAAAGTTCCAGTGGGGATAGAAATTGATGAAGGAAAATGATGCTAGCAAGTTGGTACATGTAATTTCTGTAGGCGATTGCTACAGGAGGCATGTAATACTACAGGCAGGCCTGTAATGCTATAGGAGGCTTGTAATACTACAGGAAGAGCCTGGTGAGCTACAGGAGGGAGATCCAAAAAGGAAAACAATCTAAAAGACCATCTTGACTCTAAGAAATGACAAAGAAGTTCCTCCTATGACTTTTCCATCACCCATCCATCATCCATCCACTCATTTCACCAAAAAATGGCTCAAATTTCTCCACTTTGTCCTACCTTAAGAAGAAATACAGTATATACCATTTTCTATCTCTACAGTGCCTAAACTACTCCTCCATGACTCTAACCCTATCCTCATAGCTCATCGTCATCTCCCTCATATCCCTCATGCAAACTTAAGAATTCAAGGGGAGAAAAAAATATTGCTACAAGAAGAAACTCCTCCTATAGCAGCCTATATAGCCACACAGTAACCATTGATATCATGTTTTTTTCCAACCCCAAAAGAAATGATGAAGCTTTTTTTGCAGCTATGAAAGGACACCTCATTCCTAGGGAGGCTTTCCAGGAGCAGCAACAGCTTGGATATCAGAAGAGGCACCTGCAAACACACAACAGCAATAACAGTCAAGGTAGTTGATCTAAATTTAAATAGGAACACAAAAAATTATATATAACCATAATTACAGAGATGAAACAGAAATAGCACTTCCTTTCATTAATATCAAATAATGAAATATGCTTACAAACAGAATGGAAATGAGAGTAGCTTGGGCGATAGTAGCTTATCTCTGAGAAGAGATGTGGCGACTACATGCCTCTGAACTGGGTTACAATGAGGTTCAAGGGCCTTTTTATTATTTAACAATAAGAGAAAACCATAAACAACCAAAACCCTAACCCGAGGAGATGTAACACCAAGAGTTTATGGGCCTCGTTGGGGTTAGTTGGGCAGCCAACTTCCTGGGGTCATAACTTGGTCATATTATCTCTGTTTGACATGCATGATAACACATTGGAAAGATATCTCCGAGGAATACAACTAAAAATTTTATTTCAAAGAAATTACTGAGATGAATATTTTCACAAAAATGTCCTTTAGGGCCTCAAAATGACCCCAGAATTTCAGGACCCGAAAAATTGCCAAAAATAGTCAACTGTGCTACAATTAATGAAACTGCAAAACTGAAAGAAACAATGGTGGGGGTCCAAGTGGAATAGGTGGGTGGAAATGGTATCCATTACATTGAGTTCCTCCATGGGATGAGGAAACTTCTGCTGAACTTGGTCCCTAGTGAGCCATTTTCCTTGGTGCAGGGGTTGGCCGGCTTTGACAACTCGATACAGTTGGATCTTCTATTGGTGAGCTTTCTTGACCTGCATGTCCATGATCTGATCAGTTGTAGCTTGTTCCATGCATTCTAGATTTAACTCTGTTGGTGTCAGTTGTTCTGCATATGTCGGATGTGTCCAGTAATGGTGGAAATTATGGTCAAAGGCGATCCAAATTGAACACTGGGTGTAGGCCAAGGAATGGTGGAATGTTGAGCTCAAAAGCATTATCTCCCACAGCCTTGGTGATGGTGTATGACCCATATCAAAGCAGACGAATCTTGCGATGGGGTCCAGTGAAGTGCTCCTTCTACAAATGTAGCCAAACTTTGTCGCCCACCAAGAACTTGTGTGGCACCCGATGTTGAACATGTCACTGCTTGTACTTAGCACTAGCTTTGTCCAATATGTCATGTACCTATTGGTGGATGTGTTGAATGTGCTCAACAAAGCCACTTTCCTTGTCGGATTCCAGCTTGACATGAGCCGAATTTGCCTAAGTTATTGCAAATCGTATGGCCACATCAATAGGACATAGTGGTTGGAATCCCAAGCCCACCTAAAAAGAGTTGTGGCCGGTCAAGCTATGGAGAGCGCGGTTGTAGTTGTGTTGGACATAGGGGAGGCTCTCATCCCATGTGCATGGATGCTTTGAGTTGTACATGCATAGAATGTGTATAATCATCCTCTTGACGACCTCTGTCTGGCCATCAGTTTGGGTATGGAAATTTGTGGACTTAATGAGCTTGGTGTCCAACATCGACCATAGATTGGACCAAAATGTACTGAGGCACCTGTTGTCCCAATCTGAGATGATAGACTGTGGGATCCAAAGTGTACCCACACTCGTTCAAAGAATAGTTTAGCAATGACTTCTGTTGTGATACTCTTCTTACAGGCCATCATAATGGCCATCCTCAAGAATTTGTCGACAACCACGAAAACACATCCATTTCCATGCTTAGTAGAAGGAAGGCCTGACATGTAATCCATGGAAATGGATCCCCAAGGTCAACTAGGGGTAGGCAACAGAATATAGAGACCTTACTTCTTGATGGTCGGTTTGGCAATGGCGCATGCAGTGCAGGATCTGATGTACTTCCCGACATCTTGTTGAATATTCAGCCAATAGAAATACTTTTGGAGTACTGCCACTGTTTTCTCGATCCCGAAATGCCCAACAGCCTAACTGTAGTGCGCTTCCCAAACCATCTTCACACGCTCACTTGAAGGAACACAAAGGTGTCCTAGGTGGCATAATAGAGCATCTTGGAGGTGAAACATGGAACTTGCTGACCCTCCAAGAGCATATGGTATGTGTGGCTGAATTCTGGGTCGCTTTTGTAGAGAAGTGGCCAATCATAAGTCTCGTGCCCACAAGAGTTGAGCACAGTCATTAATGTCATGATTGGTGGTCGGTTGAGGCAGTCTGCAACATTATTTGTGCTTTCCTTCGTGTACTTGATATTAAAATGGAACTGTTGCAGGTATGTAGACCTCTTTTGGTGGTGATCATTCTGCAACTTCCCTTGTGTCTATATGAACTACAGGGGTCGATGGTCTGTGTGGATGATTGTTTCCTTCCCCAAAATGTAATGCTTCCATTGTCAGCAGGCCTGCACAATGGAATACATATTTTTGTCATAAGTGGGATACTTTCAAACTATGTATGAAAGTTTTTCACTGTGATATTCCATTGGATTCCCCTGTTGAGTAAGGACTGCCCTAATAGCATAGTCAGAGGTATATGTCTCAATCTCAAATGGTTGTTTCAAGTCTGGTAATGTGAGCACTAGTGCAAAGCAAAGGTGATGTTCAACTCTGCGAATGCCTTCTGTTGAGATTCAGACCAAAATAATTTTTCTTTCTCTCCTTCTTTGGTGACTTGACTCAAGGGCCAAGTGATATGAGAGAACCCCAACACGAACCTACAGTAGAAATTGGCAAGACCCAGAAAGTTGTGGAGCTCTATCAGAGTGATTGAGGCTGGCCAATCCTGAATGACTTAGATCTTGGCTAGATCCACATGCACCCCTCGTTCATGAATAATGTATCCCAGATACTAAACCTGGGTCATGCCAAAAGTGCATTTCTCAAAATTGGCACATAGCTTGTGTTATTACAGTGTTTGGAGAACCTATCGGATGTGGTGGAGGTGCTCTTCCCAACTCTAGCTGAAGATGAGGATTTCATCCAAGTAAACCACTACAAATGAGTTGGTGAATGGCTGCAAGATGTCATCCATCAACCTCATAAAGGTTGCAAGAGCATTCGTCTACCCGAAAGGCATAACCAACCATTCGAAAATGCCCTCATTAGCTTTGAAGGTAGTCTTCCACACATCGAAGGGTTCGATTGGTACCTGGTGATATCCAAACTTCAAGTCAATCTTGATGAAATATTTTTCCCCCTTCAGTTGGTCCAGAAGGTCATCAATCCGTGGGATTGGGTAACTATTCTAGACATTGATCTTGTTCAGCTTTTGATAGTCAATACAGAGTCTCCAAGTCCCATCCTTCTTCTGTACCAACACAATCCGGCTCCCACAAGGCGATGAACTCGGTCGAATGTGACCTTTCTGCAGTAGCTCCTGAATTTGCCTCTTGATTTCATCATTCTCTAGAATGGAGCACTGATAGATTGGTCCATTATGTAACGGTGCACCTAGGGTTAGATTGATAGGGTGCTTGACCTGAAAGTGTAAGGGCACCCCTGCAGGGGAGTTGAATATGTCCTCGTACTCCTCCATGACCCTATCCATCTATTATTGTCATGCAGAGGGGCCCTGTCTATAGGTTGTGGCCACCGTCTTCTTCTTTCCTTGAGGGTGTATGATCAGGAAAACAAATTTCCTGGTTTTTGAAATGAGCTTACTGCATTGTTTTGCAGTAACTAGAGAGATGGAAGTAGGTGGTGCTACCTACAGTATCATGTAAAACTTATTTCCCAATGTAACAATAGCAGTGCGATGCCTTGACTCATACACAGCATGTCGCTTCCACAATTATGGTTTGCCTAATAATACATCACAAACATCAAGAGGAGAAACTTCACATAATACCTCATCTGTGAAGGCAACATTGTTGGCTCACGCACAAATCTCATCCTTGGTGAAGCCACCCGATGGTGTACATTTGTGGGTGTGTTGTGGTTGGTAAACCCAACCAATTCACGACCTCTACTGCAATGAGGTTCTTTTGGCTCCCACTGTCGACAATAAACTGTAGCGGGGAACCCTTTACCCACATCTGGGAGTGGAAGAGATGCTCCTCCTCCTCTAGTCTTCGGGTTCCTCCTTCTGGATCTTTGTGGTGGCAATGGTGGCATTGGGCTCCACATCAATAATCTGTTTCCCTTTGTCATTCCCCTTGTTGGGTTTTGACTCAGAGTTGGAACATGCATCTGATTCTAAAGCCTTCAGCTCGACCACCAATGACTGCTTGGCTCGACACTCACTTTTGTTGTGGGTTGAGCTCTTATGGAACTCACACCACTTTCCCACGTCCTTCTTTAGCTTCGTAGTGTTTTCCTTTTCTTGTGGCCTTAGCGGTTTGTCATGGGTCGTCCTGCCTTGGCTTTGTCCTTTGTTCTACGGTTTGGGGGCACCTTTCCCTTGCTTTCGATTCGCAGATCCAAAGTCTCGCTTCTTCTATTTAAACTTTTTCTCGATCTTGATGATATATCGATATGCCATGTCGAGTGAGGAGATTTCCAAGAACTTCATCTTGTCTTGGATGTATCTATGTAGGTAGTCGCATTACTTGAGTACCAAATGTTTCTCAGAATCCTTGATACCCAACTTCGTGAGAAGGGTATGAAAAACATTGGTAAACTCCAATACATCCTCGTCCCTTCCATGTTGCAGCATGTTCCACTTTATGTATTTGTCCTTGTAGCTTCCAACAGGGTAGTACTTCTCCTTGATGGGGTCCCAGAATTAATTCCAATTGGGAGCGGCTGAAAACAGTGAGGTCGTACTTTCATCCTTCTGCTCATAATAGGTTTACCACCATTCCTTAATGTGGGGGGTGGCTTTTAGAAGAGAAAAAGTAATCTTTTCTCAGCTGGAAAAATCATGAATAGAAAAATATCCTTCTAGTATATTCAACCATTTATCTACAGTGTTTGCATCTATTTGGCCCTCAAATATGGGAATGTCAAAGTTTACTTGTACCTTGAAAGGTGTGGAGCCTCCAGAGTGGCTGCTGGATGTGGATGCATTGTCGGTGGGCAAATGTTGAACGATCTGGGCAAATTTATCCATCATCACATTCCTTTGTTTCTCGAGGACCTCCTTGAGAAATATTTTGATAGGATATCCTGCTCCCTCGTCTTTATTTTCTTCCCCCATGGGAGGCTGTCGAGATTTATGAGGCTGGTCTTGCAAAGGTTTGACCAGTTTGAGCCCTAACTCCTTATATCTCGACCTCATTGGGGACATGCAACAAAAAACAGAGAAATAGAATACCCCTCTGATACCACTAATTCGAATTTAAACAGGAACGCAACAAATTACATATATAACCATAAATACAGAGATGCTGCAAAAATAACACTTCCTTTCATTAATATCAGATAATGAAATATGCTTACAAATAGAATGGAAATGAGACTATCTCGAGCGATGGTAGCTTATCTCTGAGAAGAGATGTGGTGGCTACATGCCTCTGAACTGAGTTACAATGAGGCTCAAGGGCCTTTTTATTATTGAACAATAAGAGAAAACCCTAAACAACCAAAACCCTAACCCGAGGAGATGTAACACCAAGAGTTTATGGGCCCGTTGGGGTTAGTTGGGCAGCCAACTTCCTGGGGTCGTAACTTGGTCATATTATCTTCGTTTGACGCACATGATACCTCATCGGAAATATTTCTCCAAGGACTACAACTAAAAATTTGATTTCATTGAAATTGCCCAAAGGAATATTGCCAAAAAAATGTCGTTTAGGGCCTCAAAACTGATCCGAAAGTTTAGGACCCGAAAAACTACCAAAAATAGTAAATTGTGTTACAATTAAGAAAACTGAAAAGCTGAAAGAAACAATGGTGGGGGTCCAAGTAGAATAGGCGAGTGGCCACCAATATCCACCTGGATCAGTAGCATAAAAAATGAAGACATGCACAGGAAATAGGTTAAAGAGGTCAACTACCTTAATCATAATGATGTATGGTCCGAATCTAGCATGGAATCCTCTGCAATAGTTTGATCCATAGGTAGGCTCAGGTATGGAAACCCTAACCTCCTCCCTCCGCATAAAATGGCAAAAATGTGTTTTAAGCGAGAAAAGGTGTCTTAATAGGTTAGAGGTGGCCAATGAACTTAGCCACCCTTGAATAGTAAACTCAAGTGTGAGTTAAGTCACCCATGCAATGTGGAAATGTCAACTCAAAATGAAGTGGTGTCCTCGAAGAGTGGGGTGATAATCATGAGGAGGGAGAAATTATTACAATTAGTGGGGACAATGATCCAAAAGAGGAAACTCGTGTTAATTCCAAGTCACTATAGCGCTCCAAGATTTTAACCAAAAAAGGATATTATGTGTTGGATCGACTTCATTTGCACCATCACTCATTCCAAAAATCGGTGGAGGAAGGACGAGCTAATGCATTGAGCAACCTAGAGTGCCACCAAGGAGTTTCAAACCCTACCTACACAGTGATATAGGAGAAATCTACAGGTAGACTTGACATTTCTATAGGAGGGCCAAGAGGAGCTATAAGGGGAGTTGAGAGGAGGAAAAGGAGTCACAGTGGCTCGATACTATCTCAAAACCTTCATGCACACCCAAAATTTCTCTGAGAAGAAGTAAGTGATACCCTCCTTCTTTGTTTCTACACCCAATTTCATGGGAATCTGCTTGAAATTAAGAAAATATAGCATTCAATTGATCAGTAGCGGATCCTTTTGGAAGTTGATATGGTTAATATAAAAGAAAATAGTTTGGTTGATACCAATTCAAGAACCCTTCTGCTATGGGGTAAAATGCATGGTGTATGGAGAATGAAAAATACCCTCAAAGGCCTTCCCGGGACCTTCGACAGACTATAAGATTATCTGTAGATGCTACCAAGTTATACACATGTTCATAGACAAATATCAATTAACAAAGTATGGAAAGAGTATTACCTCAAGTCTCCTTCTAGATTTGTTTGGAGATCACAATGCATCCAAGAAGAACTCCCTCAAAGCCGACTCCAAATCAATTCCTGCAGAAAGGAAATGCAAACACAATCACCGCATACAACCTTGAAAAATAATATATGAATACACAACGAACATATATTTGCATACAACTAAACTACTCATATAAACAAGTATCAATTGAACAACTCAATGAACTATGTTACCGACACCATGGAGTAGGGAACACAACTGTAGTTCTGCATTAATAATGAAAGAGTGATTACAACCATCTGTTGTATCAGTCTTCCTTTTCCCCTTCCGCTTCTCTCTCTCTCTCCTTTCTAGCTCACTTCTTCAGATATGAGACAGTTCTTAACAGCTTAGTAGGCTATCCTTTCAAATGCTCTGACCCCCTTCACAATAACCCTCACCTTGCTTATATAGAAATTGAGTTAGGGTTGCCAAGCTCCTCCTTGAATTCACTAGGGAAAAAGCAATGAAGTTTCTATGCTTTTCAGCTCTTTCCAATTTGCCTCCTTTTCTCGGATTGGAAATCCTCCAAATATCTCGATTTTGGATGTTTCCTTGTTTTTCTTGCATAATTTTAGGAACAAATATCTAGATATTTATGATCCAATTCGTTCCTTTGACCCATTGAACTTCATCAAGTTTCACTAATGTTGTCCCCTCACTAGCAACATGAGTTAGTGGGGTCACTAATGCTCCCTTAGGCTTGGTAACAAGCTTTATAAAGCAGGTTTTCAGTGTGCAACCAGCGTTAGTGTGGAATCAAGGCCTGTAATTGTGGTCTTTGCTTCAGTCATTCTATCTTTCCCCTCTGAGTTGATGAGGATGTCATTTTGTTGTATAATAGATGCCCCCTAAAGTATGAGATTAGAGGCAGGGACGATGGCCAAAATACTTTACTAAAACTGTAATTTTCCTGTCAAAATGAGAGAGAGAGAAGCTTCGGGTGGCAAGGGAAACCTGATACAACACATATATATAAAATTATTAAAATCATGTCCTAAGTCGGGTATTCCCATGCTCAGTAGCTATGTCAGAGTGATTTCCTCCAAAGAGATATGACAATACTAGCTGCTGATAAGCACAATGCAGGTCCATTGTCATAATAGGATCATCTTGAAACAGTTGTCTCCAAAAAAAAATATCCACAGCTTGGGAGAGGAAACAAGGCTGAATGATGCAAGCCTCTACCCAAGGTCTTGATTTCCACTTCACCGAATAGCATAGATCGATATATGTGAAAATATGCGTTGACGTTGAACATGCACAAAATCATCTGATTACCAGTCAATAATGGAGACCGTTAACAGACGCGAGGAAGGCCACCGATAATGGTGATGGTCTCTACGATGCATAGTGCAATCTAACAAGTGCGAAAGATGTCTTTGTCATTGAACACCCATAGAATCGCTCAACTAGGAGTCAATAATGAGAACCCCTGATCAAACACAAGGTAACCTACCACTAAGGTCTGCAAGTACCAAGGCACTGAATGTGTTTCTGGGTTGTCTACCTAGATAGATTTTTGAAGTCGATAGGAAGAAACATGTCGAAAGGTAAGCAATAATGTGTCCTACATCAATCGACACGAAACAAGACAAGAATGATTTTGTTTTTTGAGGAATCTTTTGAGCATTTGGGTCTAAACAATGGAGGGCATGATGGAAGGATATGCTTGATGGGTTGATGGAGGAAACAAAAGATTAACCCTTGAACAATAGAAGGCACGACAATGGTTTTAACCATGCAGCACTAGACTCATGAACACTACAGAGTGTTAGGATACAAAGATGCAATTACATCAGGGTATTTAGGCTAAACTCATAGGATGATAGGAATCATATTGAGAGGCCGTCACAAGGAAGGTTTATCTGAGGGAGTGACATGTTCAAGGGAACGACTGCTACCAAACTACACTTTCTAATATGGAATACAGTTGTATTGTCCACTTTCCCTGTTTGATTAATTTAATGAGTCCAGACGGGTAAACTCATCGATCTTTTCATATTTAAAGAGTCTGAAATGGATTAGAAAAAGAACAACTCTTTGCCCTATTTTATTAGTTTAATGAGTCCAGACAGGCAAACTCGTCGATTTTTTCCTGTTTTAAGAGTCTTAAAAGTATCGTAAAAAGAGTGACTCTATATCTTGTCTATGTAATTTAAAGAGTCCAGACTATACAACTCAGTGGTCTTTTCATGTTTAGAGAGTCTAAAAATATCGTAAAGAGAGACTCCATGGTGGTCCCTTTGTCATAGTTGTTAACCAGGTGTGACAAAAGGTTAATAGTATACCCAGATCGGTTACTTTTTTGTTAGTTAATCTATTGAACCTGGATAAAGAGAAACTTATTTTCAATAGATGTCAACCTTATTTTGTTACGAGTATGAGGTGATGCACTAAACTTGTTTTTCGTCGTGAATTTTTAATGACTCACGTGACAACAAAATCAATACCTTAATCAAAATTTTTAATGAGTCAAATTAAGAAAACTCAGGGTATCTTTTTCAAATTAGTGAGCGAGAAAAAGAGGTAAAAGAACAACTCATTCCTTCTTCATAGATTTAACGAGCTTGAAGGAGGGGAAAACGTGGGGATTTTTCAATTTAAGAGCGATAAATGGTCCCACAAAAGAACGTGCTCTCATTGTTGCCGTATATTTTTAATAAGCCCGGTGACAAAAACTCGGGATTTTTTAGTTTAACGAGCGAGAAAAGTACCTAAAAGAATGCTCAGGTCATATTTATAAAGTTTAACAAGTCTAAAGACAAAGCTCGGGATTTTTTCAGTTTAAAGAGCGAGAAAAAAGCGCCTAAAAAGAATGCTCCCTTAGTCTTTTCCAGTTTAATTAGCTGGAAAAAGATCAAAAAAGAGTTGCTTAGAGCATCGTCGTATAAATTTAATGAGATCAACGATGAAAACTTGGAGATGTTTCTATTTTTTAAAGAGCAATAAAATATCTCAAAAAGTGCTCTATTGAGAATTGCATGCAGCTTTTACTGCTTTTCATTCCTGAAGGTACTTTCATCAAAAGCGGTAAAAAGTATAAAAAGGCAACAATTCCTATCATATGGGTTCATGCATGATAAAAAATCATGGAGAATGGACTACTTCCTCTTTAATGATTTCAGAAAATCATGTCTCCAAAATAAATATAAGGAAATGTTTTGAGCTTTCACATGCATCATTTTCACTATTTTGAGATTTGTGAGAGCATTCTGGAGCTAAATAGGAGCATATTTTCTGTGGACCATTGTAGGAGATCCGGGCGACCATTTAACATGTCGTCAGTCCTAGGTGAAGACTAAAACCTTGCTCTATGCATTGCTTAACCCTTTTTGACAGTTTTATGGGTGGAATTTTGTAGATTTGAGGTGTCCTGAAGCCCTATTTGCGCACTAACGCCCTCTAGATGGCCTGTATGGAGCATTAAATGCTCTGTATGAGCCACTGGAGGGCGTTAATCCTCCCTGTGTAGTACTGGGGTTAGCGTTAGAGCTTAAGGGTGTAGTTAAAACCCTTATGCATGGATTCCTGAAGTGTTTTCCCCATTTTAACTGTTTTTAGGGTTATTTTGTGCAGGTTTCAAGGCGAAATGACTCACCTATGGAGAGAACAGGCCCATGATAGCCAATAATTGTTGATGCGAAACAATCCAACATGCATACTTGCATTGCGCCGCTGCAGTTTATTGAAGTATGCAAAGCTAGAGCTAATGAAAGGGCAGGAGTATTTATTGAGATGGATTATCCAGCGCTGGGATGAACACGAGCAAGTGTTCAGGATTGGAGATCAGGAGCTAGTTATTGACTGTGATGACATATATTTTTTGATTGGTTTGTCATGCCATGGGCCATAGGTGAACGTCACCAGTGGTAGGCCAAATCCCCAATCTACTTCAGAGTTGGTGCAATCCTACTGCATCCCTGAGAGTGGACTAGTCAGCAACTGAGTCCCCATAGAGAGGATAAGGTCCAGGTCTATGAGGGCAGTTTTATGGTTGATTGTGTGGTTGGCGAGGTCAAAGAGTCCCCACATAGTGACAAAGGCCCAACTATTTCTTGCAGTTGACTATGTCCAGCCACAGATGTTCAACTGGTGTGAAGCAGTGCTTCACCAGTTGAAGGAAGAATTAACAACATGCAAGACTCATACCCAACACAGTTTTGGGTATGGTACTATCATAGTCTCATTCTTCCTTGAGAGGGTACCTGTTATGTGCCCAAGGATGAGCTTAGGTCCCCTGGATCTGAGGGAACCAAGGTTGGGTTGTTGGTCATCACTTGATCCTCGCCCAGGAGGAGGACCGATTCGACATTTCTTCGTCGAAGATTTCTTCCGGTGGCTTCCTAGCCAAATTGTGATTATTGATGACTACGCTTATTAGGGCATGGACTTTATCGGTGACCTAGACTTGATGCTACTACCCAAGACCAACTAGGGTCCTCAAGGTGAGAGTAATTTTTTACAGTACTTTAGTATTTTTTAGCTTTTGAATGTTTATGCAATGTTTTTTATAGGTGAAATAAGTACTGACATGAAACTTTATGCTTAACACAGATGTGGCACCATTACGACCTGCAGGTGAACCTCACCATGTGCGATGAGGAGGCCAACTACCTGCTAGAGGGGGTGATGTTGGTAGTCTCCACAAGGTTCTGAGGAACCTAGAGGGTTTTACCATGGGTGGCCCCCCCCCCCGCCTTCCTATGAGGGAGATTCCTGCTCATATGCAGTGGAACATAGTTGGTGTACCTAAGCGGTTTCTTGTTCCTCTTTGGAGGGTAGCTAGAGCAGTTCTAGCATTTCAGGAGCAATAGGCTCTTTTTAGCAGGTGTTTTGGCGTAGCCAAATGGGTGTTTGTAGCTAGGATTTTTAGCCATTTTTGTACTTAAAAACATCCAAGTTTTGGAATATTTTGATGTAAAAGACTGGATTTTGATCTATATATTTATACAGACATTTTTGGTATTTTGATGGTGTAAATGTGTTTTTAAATGTTTTTTGTAAAAAAAAAAATTAACTCGGTAAATGTTTTACTTTTCATGCATGCTTCTATAACGAATGAGACAAATGCAAATCTAATACATAGTTAGCTAATGAATCAGCAACCATATTTAATTCTCAAGGAAAATGTTCATATTTGATTATTTCATATCGACGTTCCAGGATTCGTACCCTTAGATAATGACATAGCAAGGTCGGATTACAAAGGTGATAATGATTTGTCAATTGCATAATGACTAGCTGGGAATCTAACCTAACCACCATATTGGAGATGTCCCTTGATGACGCTTCCATGAGAAGTGAAACGACGGACATGTACTCGGCAATATTGTTGGTGGTGATACCAAGAAAGAGCCCCCCGAAGCAAAATAGTTCTGACTCGGGTGTGTAAATGACCCAAGCAGTTGATGCAATGTGTCGTGTGTGACGACTGGCACCATCTGCGTATCCTACGTATGCTAAAGGTAACGACGACATCTACATTGTGAGAAGAATGCATGAGAAAAGTACTCCACTAAATAACAAAACAATCCAATCACACCAAAAAGGGAAGCAAAACTTATGAATACATAAAATTACAAAGCACATGCCCAATGCAATACTAGGCATAATACTTTTTTAGATAGAGCCCATATCTGGGCTCCTTGAGTGGGATTCCTTCCTGGTCCTATAGTTCATATGCCCCCATGGGGAGGACTTTATTTATGACATAGGGACCTAGCCAGATGGGTTGAAGTGTGCATGCCTCCAAGAGGTCATCTTTTGGATGATAGAGCAACACGAGGTCGCCCTCTTGGAAAGAACAAAACTTAACCTCTTTTGCAAATTGGGATTGTACCCGCTGCTTGTGAGATTCGAGTGGAAAATTGGCATCTCGACGGGTTTTATCTAGTTGTTTAAGGTAGAGTAAGCATTATTCTTTGGTCATAGCATCAGGCAGGGGTTCAACGGCTACTTCCATGGAAGGGATCTGACACTCAATGGGTTTTTCATCATCATAAATCTGGACCTCATGCACGACAATAGATGGATTAATTTCGGGCATTTCCTTGTGAGACCCACTGTATACATCGTGGGATTCCTTAAATAGGCAGGTGGATCTCGCAAGTTCCTCAGGATTGCACTCGGCTCCAATATGGATGTTTTCCACGATGCCTGTCTTGATAGAAATATCGATGGGCAATGATTTGGAAGTGTCACACATGTTTCCTTCTGCATCCAAAGTTTGGATGATCGTATAGGGTGAGGAAACAATTTCTGGTATGTCAGGGGACAAGATTTAAAGAGGCATCATGTCTGAATCAGATATCGAAACACAATGGTGCCAATCCTCCCAATGTTGCTCTCCAAAACTCATGATTTCTCGAACAACTTTGTCCGTAGGTAGGAGTTGATTGAGTGGATCTAAAGGAGGAGTGGTTATGGGAAGGGTGGTGGTACCATCAGCCATAACCAATATGACTGGAGATGTGGATGTGAATTGAATGGCTTGGTAGGCCAATTCAGCTGATGATAGCGGCATCTGTTCTCCGAATGTGTCAAGGTCTGAAGGAGCTGGTAGGATCCATGGATCGGTCAGTTCATGAGGAATAGATGAAAGCATGTTGACTGTCTGTGAAACCTTGGGTGGCTAAAGAGGAAAACAACCCATGATGGAAGAAGCCTTCAGTAGACCGGTACCTAAACTGACATACGAGTTAGTTCCACCTCCTACTAGGGTTATGGAGCCACTTGGTAATGGTGAATAATCAGGGGTGCAAAAAGACAATTGATCTACTATAACTACCTTTCCATCCAATTTCCATTGGATGATGTGAAAGATAGTAGATATGACGGCCATCATGGCATATGTCCAACTGCGACCTAGTAAGAGATTATAGTCGAGTCTTTTGTCTACGACTTCTATGTCCACCGTTATGGTTTTCCCATGCATAGTGATGGGGAAACTAGCTAGGTATCCTTTTGGGATAAAGGTGTGGCCATCAAAAGCTTTGAGGGAGTTCGACGGTAGGGTTAGGATTGGAGAACCCATGGCAAGCCAACGTGAAGTCGACATGATGCAGGTAGAAGCACCTTCGTCGATGACAGTTCTGTGTATACCTCTACCTTTCGAAGTTATATGCACCTGGAATGCAAGCCAGTGAGAAAGGGGAGGTTTACACTTGTCCATGTCGAAAATAGCAAGCATGGAATCCTTTGGGTTGATACCACCAATAGCCAAAAGCAAAGCTTTCCATTGTGTTGGGCATGTTTGTAATACTTCGAGCGCCGACATAGCTGATGGCGCTTGCGCCAAATCTTCTACAATGTTGTAGGGTTGGGTGGCACATGCAGACGTATTGTGTGTTGTGCGTCGAAGTGCCCCTTTTGAGGGTTGAGTTACAAGGTCCTCAACCGGCCTTTCGATGTGCAAATCATTGGGTGGCGGTAGGTTTTGACCTAAGGATGGTTCTACTGCAGGAGTGACAGGAGCTCCATAAGATTTGGCTCTTCTGGCGAGTTCTACTATTTGAAATGTGTAGACAGTAGAAGATCCTTCACCAGCCGAAGGATGTTGCAAACTATCGTTGCCCCCTTGTGGGGGTTGCAGTTGGTTTGCAATAATATTTGCTATTGTTGAGTGGGAAAAGGGTTTCTAAGGACAGCGGGGGCCTTACCAGTATCCCTTTTGGCAAGGTATTTTGTGCATTCTTGAAGACGCAGATAATGCCAGGTCGTGTGGTCTTCAGCACATAGTTTGCATGGATATTTGGTGGGTTTATCCTTTTCCTCGTCAGTAGGTGCAGTGGAATTTTGTTTTGGGTTTGGCTACTTTGTTGACTACTCCTCAGAAGGAGCAGTCTTTTTCTTATTCTTCTTGTTCTTGCCACCAGATTTTTACGTAGACTGCACAGAGTTTATCACGGTGGTAGGAAGAGCAGTCGATTTGGTAGAGGGGTCAATCGACATCTCGGAGATATGGCTGCTGAGTTGTTTTACAGCAGCCCCAGAGGTTGCAGCGACAATCCTATCAGCGTGCACTCTGGGGTGTTGAGTAGTGAAAACATTGGGGTTGCCAGGGGCATTGGGTATTATGTCATAAAGAGTGCCAGACTGTGAATATATCAAATATAAGTGTTGGGCACAACATATGGATTGGTCTTTTGTGACCGCACCACCTAGAGCAACATCTCTAGTGATTTGCGGGAGTAAGGACCTATAGAACCAGTCTGTTACGAGAAAGTCTGGGAGGGGAGCTTTGACTAACCTCCGCCTACGTCTCCATTCATGTATATGATCGAAGATGTGGGTGGCAGTATCCTGACGAAATGAAGTGAGGAGCTTTGTCCCAGTCTCATCGCAGATGGGTAGCTGGAAGTTCTTTTGGAATTCCATCGCTAAAGTGTCAAAGGTGTTCACTGATGTGCGTGGTAACTCAATATACCATTTTTCTGCGTTGCCAGTGAGGGTGCAGGGAAAAAGATGTAACTGGACACTATCATCCACCATAGAGTTTGAAACACACCAAAGATGGTAGGTGGTGATATGGGTGCCCGGATCCTCCCCTTGCTTTCCATCGAACTTTGGGATGTCCATTGGTATCTTATGCGGGATCGATGGCCATTGTAAGTTGTGATAGATGGGGTCGTTTGTTAGCTTGTATAAGTTGGGTATATCCAACGTTGCCAAGAAAGGCAAGGAGTTTGGTGCCCCTGATTCGAACCATGGTGATGATGGATGATTTGAGGAGTTTTGTGCTCCTCCCATCATTTGGCTCCCAATATTATACATGGGTTGCGTGGTGTAGCAGTTGCTTTGAGGTATGGTGTTGTAGAGTGGATTTCCATGATGATTTTGATACTAGGGTATGGAATTGACCCTAGGATAAGTGGTGCCCCCTTGACTCATTTGAATATGTGAGTGGGGTGCCCCCATGGACTGGTTGGGAATCCCTTGAGGATTCCCGCTCGACACATAACTAACCATTTGTCCTTGATTGACAGAGGGAATGCTCATGTCAATTAGCGACTGACCATGCATGCCTGAGAACAGATGGGGAACTGTTACATTCCCTACTGGCATGTGCATATTTGGAACTACCCCAGGTATATGAATTTGGGGGTTTGAACTGTACATTGGCGGCCAACCATATTGTTGGTAAATGGGAACCACGCCCATAGTGCCGCACTGAGTGTTATAGGGAGCACTGTATGTGGCACTTGTCGAAGGTATGCAGTTTGGCACCATATGGGTGGAACCTGGCATCTGCTGGGTTCCACTCGTAGAGGGTGTCATGTGAGTGGTTGTATCTGGGACAAACGGGATAGCAGGATTCGCCATTATCAGTGTTGTGGTGACTGTCAACTAGGGGAGTGGTGAAGGACCAAAAGTGTCCCTAAAGTTCCACAACCCGTTAGTCGTCGATTGGATAGATGGAAATGTTCCAACTACCAAAGCAAGAAGTACTGGTGCCACTGGAATCAAGAGTGGGTCCAACTGATTCGTGAGCGGAGGGTTAAAATTAGGAAGAAATCCTTCCGTGAAGAAATCCTCCAGCAAACTTGAATCGTCAGTTGTCCAAATAGATCCCGTGTGAGATCTGGGAGACTGATTCCCCAAAGATGGGGAATCGGTTCACTGGAGCTCGGCGGATCCTCCACAATGAGTGGAGGAAGTCCCGATAATCATCTAGAGTGACAACAAGGGCCAGATGTAGCCACGGTGACTGTTAATTTTATCAATAAATTTTATCGTGATGTTCGTTAAATTCTGAAAATGATAACACTCGGGTACCTAAAAAAATATAAAAAATACACTAAGTCTATCAATCAGCAAATAGAGGGAAAATACCTTGTATGATAAGCACCAATCACCGGAGATGAAACTCAGTATCTCAATGAATAACAGAGAAGGATGGCCAGATGTACAGTTACGGTTACTTTAGAGCTTCGCCCGAACCTCAAATTGAGGGGCCAAGTACTCTTGTGAAGACGAGCACCCTCCAAAAAACTGAAGACAAAGTAGGTCCGTCTATGTTAGGTACCAGGACAGCTCATCCTAGTCACCTTGTGTAAGTCCCTATAAGTTTGGCCACTAAAGATACCTCAAATCATAGACACGAATAGGGGGGACATAGTCGTAGATAGCGGACTATGTGGGCAGGATACCTGAGTTCCCGACTCAGCTCTGAAATCCCTGAAGGGATCACCAATACACAAAATACCCAAAGGATTTGTAAGAGAAGGCGGGCTACCTTCACTTAAAGTCCGATGTTGTCTCGTATTTAGCTCCGCTTTTACTAGAGTGGTCCCGATAGTATGAGTGCAGAAGGAATTTTTCTCTCTTTTAATGACACTAGTTTGGTTTTCGACCTTGGGTAGTTCACTCACATGCTTATCCCAAGATCCTAGCCTAACTAATGTTTGTTTGCTCAAATAAAGAGTTACTGATTGATTTTAGGTAAATTTTATGTGTACTTGATTATTGTCTTCGGTAGGGGAGTTGACGTATGAAATGTGATGAGACTCTGACTCAATAAATCATGCAAAAACAATGCTTTGAAAAAAAAAATCAATTTGATGCAAACAAGTTGTATTCTACATATTCATATTTTTCACATATTCATAGTTTCTTCCATGCATCTTTAGTCTTACAACACATGCATAACCAAAAGATTCTTTTCCAATGTTTCCTAACAACTACTTGAAACCAAAATGAAGCAACTTATAACCAGTTAAACAGAAGGATGAATAAAAATGGTGAGTCTTTCTTTCAGAAAAATGTTTTTAAGAGAGAAAAACAAAACTTTTTTCCTAAAAATAAATTTCTAGGACACCAATTTTCTTAGCAAAATGCAGTAACAAATCTTATTTCAGTCCATGAGAAGGCTTCCCACCCCTATTGGCTTACAAACACTGCTGAAAATCAAATTCTTGGGAGACTAACGCTCTGTAACAGTGGCTACAGAGAGTTAGTAGGTCCACTAACGCCCCCTGTGAACAGGCATAGTGCTTTATAAACATCTGTGTAGTCTAGTAACCTGTGTTAGTGTAGGAAATTAGTCAAAAAGAGGGCTTTCAAGATCAGATTCCGAGATGAATGTATACAAGCAAGATGCAGCGAGATTCTTGGTGGATCAGAAAAGGATTTGAAGAATTATAGGGAGCTCCTAGAAGGAGGAGAAAACAGAGAAGAGTCTGGGTAAACCGAGAACTAGATGTATAGTCCCTAGCGGAGTCGCCAATTCTGCTATGGGGTAAAATACATGGTGTATGGAGAATGAAAAATACCCTCAAAGGCCTTCCCGGGACCTTCGACAGACTATAAGATTATTTGCAGATGCTACCAAGTTATATACATGTTCATAGACAAATATCAATTAACAAAGTATGGAAAGAGTATTACCTCAAGTCTCCTTCTAGATTTTTTTGGAGATCACAATGCAGCCAAGAAGAACTCCCTCAAAGCCGGCTCCAAATCAATTCCTGCACAAAGAAAAGGCAAACACAATCACCGCATACAACCTTGAAAACTAATATATGAATACAAAATGAACATATATTTGCATACAACTAAACTACTCATATAAACAAGTATCAATTGAACAACTCAATGAAATATGTTACTGACACATGGAGTAGGGAACACAACTACAGTTCTATATTAATAATGAAAGAGTGATTACAACCATCTGTTGTATCAGTCTTCCTTTGCCCCTTCCACTTCTCTCTCTCTCTCTCCTTTCTAGCTCACTTCTTCAGATATGAGACAGTTCTCAACAGCTTAGTAGGCTATCCTTTCAAATGCTCTGAACCCCTTCACAATAACCCTCACCTTGCTTATATAGCAATTGAGTTAGGGTTGCCAAGCTCCTCCTTGAGTTCACTAGGGAAAAAGAAATGAACTTGCCACGCTTTTCAACTCTTTCCAATTTTCCTCCTTTTCTCAGATTATAAATCCTCCAAATATCTCGATTTTGGATGTTTCTTGCTTTTCTTGCATAATTTTAGGAACAAATATCTAGATATTTATGAGCCAATTCATTCATTTGACCCATTGAATTTCATCAAGTTTCACTAACGTTGTCTCCTCACTAGAAACATGAGTTAGTGGGGTCACTAACTCTCCCTTAGGCTTGGTAACAAGCTTTATAAAGCAGGTTTTCAGTGTGCAACCAACATTAGTGTGGAATCAAGGCCTGTAATTGTGGTCTTTCCTTCAGTCATTATGTCCTTCCCGTCTGAGTTGATGAGGAGGTCATTTTGTTGTATAACACCTTCTTCCTAACTATTTTCAAGAACTATGTTGTTGTTTCACCACTTTTATGCCACTATTTCACCACTGAGACTACTTGAATTTTTCAATTCCACACCTACATAGCATTAAGGAGTAATAGAGAAGATATGGGGGGAGGATTTAACATAAGGGAACCCTTAGACACTAGGAGAATTCACCAACACCCTCCTGTAGTTGACATCTTCAGAAACCACCAGTGGTTGGGTTTCTTTGAGCTACTAAAGGGGTATGATGATGATCTTTCCCATGAATTTGCCATGGAATTACACTCTCAAGGGGAAGATAGTGCCACAAGTGTTGTCAGAGAGTGTCCCATCTCTCTCAGTCTAATAAACTATCAACAGAGTGACCACCTTGCCTCTAGGAATTATATGGAGAAAACAATACGAGCAAGTAAGTGTCATAGCTAGGAAAAACTTCTTCCTTTCAAAAGAGAAGCCTGTATAAGACAAGAATGGAGTGAGAAGAGAAAGTTTTCCTTACCCTTGGGATGAGGTAGCTTACCATATCCTTAAATACATATCTTTTGAAGGGAGAATAAGTTTGGTTTATGCTTACCACTTTAGGTTGGTCCAAAAGCTGAGATTCAAGGCAGAATTACCCCCTTCTCAAAGAATTAGTGTCCCTCATTTCCTTCTACAATCAATCATGGAGATGAGTTAGAAGGTAAAGGAAGGAAAACACCAACATTTAGCTCACCATGACCTCATAAAATTGATAGTGGTAGATGCTCTATACCACTTGAAAATCCCAGTCCTATGGAACAAATTTGTAGACATGGATAAGGAGACTTTCATTGAAACACAAATCCTCACACCATGAGAGACTCTAGCCTCTAGTGTTGGAGAAAAATAAGGAAAAAAAGAGGAATAAGAAGGAGCAAAGATAGAGGAGGAAGAGGCAACAATATTAGAAGAACAAGAAAGAAAGACAAAGGAGGAAGAGGTAGCAAGAAAAAAAAAACAAAGGAATGACAAGCATAAAATAAAGGAGAGGAATGAATAAGCCCTTAGAAGACTTCTCCACCCCAAGGAGCAGAAGACACTGAATAGGAAGTAGTTGCAACCTTAGCTACATTGAGAACTCCTGTCAAGCCTAACAGGGAGAAATCAAGACCAAATCAAATGTATTTTACAACCAGGAAGAGCACTAGAATTAAACAAGGGAAGCCACAAACTCCTACAAGGGCTCCTATAATTACTGATGAGTCACCAAGAAAAAAGGAATAAATATGACCTAGTGAGGGAAAAATTGAGGAGGTCACTCCTCAAAAAACAAAAACCAGGTCATCCATAGCACTTGTGACTAGGCCTACCACTTGGTCTGTCACCTTCAAGAAGCCAAGGGCACAATTTTCGTTTGAGGTAGAGGAAAAAGAGAAGCTACAGGAGGATCGAGGTTTACTACAGGAGAGCCAGGGTTTGCTACAGGAGAGTAGAGTCTTCTACATGCAGGACAGGGGAAGCTACGAGAGCCCAAGAATGACTCACAAGAGGAATCCACCACCTCAAAGACCATTGGAAAATAACTACAAGAGCTCCAAGAACCTAGCCCACAACCTAGCTTGATCTCCTACTACAAATTCATTGAAGGAGGGAGCATTATCCCTAAAAATTTTCAATCCCACTCATTTATGAGCTGGAGATAGAGAGAGTTAAAACCCACAAGTGGATGAAAATTGCCAAATCTAAGAGGGTAGAGGATGTAGGCCTCATGGAAGAAAAGTCCATTGACATGAGCAAATAATTAAGTGAGTTGAGAATGAAAGAGTCTATAATGAAGGAGAAACTATAGGTAGAAAATTTGAGGTTGAGAGAGAGGATGTAGGAGAATGAAACACAACTTGCCACCATGGCAAGTCTCTCCATGGAAGAATTGCAATGCAAACAACCATCAAAGTCTTATGCCCTATTTCTCAAAGAACAATGGTTGCAGTTCCAAATCAAAACTTTGGCACAATATGGATCGATGCCCTTTCAGGAATACAAACAATTCATTGAATTTTGTAGCCAAACTAACATGGAAGACAAAGAAAAATTGGTTGAATTTTACATGCACAACCTCACTTTAAAAAATATTAATTTTTGGGATCCTAATTCAAGATTGGGAGATATGCAGTTGATGGATTTATCATCTTGGATGACTCATGAGGAGACAAGAGTTGAGAAAGTGAAAAGGGTAATGAAAAAGGAAGAAAATGAACCATTTTATGTTAGGGCAGAGCTAGTGAGCCCAAAGGATGTCATTAGCAATCATGGCCTCATCTCCAATAATGTTTCTTTAGTACCCAAATATCTTTCTACCTAGGAGCAAGCCACTGTACACTTTGAAGGCACATTTAGATTGTTGTGAACAGAAAGTCTGCAAGCTTACTAGAGGAGATGGCATGCCTTACCCCACAGTCTATAGATTAGAGAATATCACTCTCTTAAAAGGCTAAGGAATGCCTTAGAGAGAACACCATTATACTAGAGGAGCATGTAGAGGATGAAAATCAGGTGAATATGACTCGAGCTCATTTCACCCTTGATGCTAGGCTTACAATAAGGAAGAGATGAAGCTGGAGAGCAAAAGGAATGGACAAAAATAGAGAGGAATGCAAGTTTTTACCCCCAAGAGGGCACACCATCTAAGGAGCCTTGAGATGTTAAGGAAGCCACCACAGCCATGAAAGAGATACATATGGATGACTGAGTTTCTCAGAGGATTAGCAACGCCTTCAGCAGGGGGGTGGTGATGAGTCTGATCAATAGGTACATTTTGAAGATCAATGTTCCATCCTCCAGCCTTAAAACTATCATTCTCTTATATTAATTCATATTTTTAGTTATATTATGCTTAGTAAGAGGATAAAAAGGTGTTTATCATAGTATGTGGCCTATTGTGGTTTAATTATAGGAAAATAAATCATTTTTTATGTTATTACTATGCAGAGGATTAATGGACACAACTAGGAGAGAATCTAGGGGGTTTTTCCACCTCCTTAACTTCCTAAACTCAGCTTGGGATCACCATATCATCCCTCACTAGTTCGAGTTCATTGGAAGCTGAGTGACTCCTAGTCCAATTGAAGGTCAAGAAGGACAAGATCCACCATTTTCGAGGTCAAGGAGGGAACCACTCATGCTTTCAAGGGAGTTGCTTCAGCTTCCCTTTTGTATAAATAAACTAGAAGAAGAGCTCATTAGGATTCAAAGTTTTTGTTCAGCTAGGTGTAGCTATTGAGTTGCAAGCTCGACATTGTTATTTTCAACTTTATGTGATGCATTAGACTTGCACTTTTTTATCATGAGAATTTGGATGTTAAGCTACATCTAAGTTAGTTTCGGAGGGATGAGACCCTTGGGTTTAGGCCCAACCTAGAGGCTTTGTTCCCTTTTCTTGTACTTATGTTTCTTCTTGATTCCAAGCAGTTCATAATTTCTTGCATTTTAGTAGAAATTAACCTATAAAATCTTTTGGTTGCAGCCTCTACATCACCTCTCTTATGGGAGAATGAGTGGAAGGATTCACAACTACAACCCAAAGCTATTGTGTTTATGATTTCTTGGAAATATATTAGTGTTAGTTGTCCTGTTTTACATTTGATTATATTGGTGGTATTGCATGAAGTAGATGTTATTTAAATTCAACTCATCTTTTCCATCATAAGTTATTTCAAAATTATAAATGGATGCATGCATGTAATTGACTATAGGGTTGGCTGATCTATAGGGAAGGGAACCTTCACCACTTCAATCCTAATCTCTTTCATCTTCTCCTTCCACTTCCAAACTCAGTCTCAAAACCTTGTTTTATAAGTCATTATGCCTAGGTCACTAAGAGCACTCATCCTAGTGCATGACAAGCCTCTGAGAGGTCCTGAGCTTGGCTAGGGGCTCAAACCAACTTCCTTTCATTTTCCTCAACTACTGTCCACATCTCCATACCCTTAAGCCATTTTTTTCACCTCCAAAAACCACTTGAATGCCCTCTTGTAGCATTACAGGTCTGCCTATAGAATTACAGACCTGCCTGTAGAATTACAGGCCTCCTATAGAAAATGCCTATAGATAATCTGTAACAACATTTTTCTTCATCAATTTCGATCCCCACTACAACTTTGACTTAGCATAGATGAATAATGACCCCCAACTTTGGTAATATGATCACGAAAAGCTCCTAGGCCACTCCAAACTTTCATTTTCTTCACTGCAAAAAGATAGTAGAGTTAGTTCCTTTGTTATGCAAGTAGTTATTGATTTATGAGAAAGTATGAACTAGGTAGATGGTACATGCAATTCTAATTTATAGTTTGATGAATTATGCCAGATAAATTAGTTTCCTTTCTGTAAGTAGATGAGGTAATTTGATGAATTCTGCAAGATAACATAGCTTTATTTCAATAAGTATATAGATGAGGTAATTTGATGAATTCTGCAAGATAATATAACTTTATTTCAACAAGTATATGCCTTTGTCCTTTCATTAATTTATTAGTTAAGATTTTACAAGTTGAGTCAATGGCATTTCTATTTTCATAGCTAGAATCAATTTCCATTTGTCCTTTTATCAGCAAGCTTTCATTCTAATTCAGTAGGAGGAAGGGTCTCTGAGCACTTTTTGGTATAATGTCATAACTGAGAGTTGCATGAGTGGAATCCCATATGTTGTGCATATAACATTGTCAACTTGAAGTTTGTACGAACCCTGGGTTGATAATTTGAGTTGAGGAGCCCTTGGGAGTTGCAACATTCTTGGTGCAATACGAGGGCTCACCAAATATCTCACAATTGATCATTGATGAAAGACCCTCCATGCTCTTCAAATAAAGATCATGGACCAGTCAAGTGTTAAGACATGAATAAAGTACCATTAATATCAAGAAGATAAACCATCATATCGCTTTATGTTTATGATATAATCATAATTGTATTATTAATTAATTAAAAAAGCACACTAAAAACTACAAGAAAAAAACATATTTTACTAAAAAAATAAATTAGACCAAATTAAACTTAACTAACTTATGATTATCTAAATAAACTAACAATTATCATGCTTTAAAATTTAATTTTATTTGAAAAAACCCTCCTTGTATTTTAGCTATAGAATAATTATAATGGTGTTAGCTATAGAATAATTATAATGGTGATAGAGCTTTATATCAATAATTATATATCTGTTTGGCCTTTTAACATGTGCAAATTAAAAATTGTTTTTCTCCTATATTCCAGGGATATAAACCAACCATATTAAAATTAAAATATTTGTATAATGTCTTGGTCTATCTAATTTAAAAACATAATATATAAAAAACACCTTGATGTTAATAAGTTCAAAGGTTGAAACACCCTGATGTTAATAGGTTCAAAGGTTGTTGAATAAATTTTAGTACATTATGACAACGTACTAAAATTTATTCAACAACCTTTGAACCTATTAACATCAGGGTCTTTCTTACATCTATGACTTTTCCTTTAAAGCATCTTGATGTCATGATAGGTGAGAAATTTTGCTCAATTGTGAGGGGCACAAAGGACATCTTGACATGACTCTTTAACCAAATAAGATTCGTGGGGCACTCCCATGAATGCTCGATCTCTAGAAAATTTAATATTTCATTTGGTATTTAATGGTTTAGGTTTACATTGAAGGAAGATTTTTTTAAACCACATGACAAATCCATCTTTGAAAGGTAATGATGGCGTAAGGTAGGTATGTCAAGGATTTCAAGTGATGGATTAAGGGAAAACCCCACTTTTAATGAATGAAAGACAGTAGATATTGGATTCATACAGAGAAAAAAAAGTTAGAGCATGTCCAAAAAGGAGCACTGAAGAGAATTTATTCATAAATAATGGAAATTAATTCTTTAGGAATGTTTTGGAGTTATTTTTTCAACGATGAGAAAAAGTCTCATCATTAAAAAATAGAGCTATTGCTTTCTATCATATGAGGCATATGATTTTTTTTTAGTCATTGTTAATAAAGAACGAGATAACAGAATAAAAGTAACAAAATATCAATGTAGTTGTGAACACTGATTGATTAATGTACAATAAAACATATGTATGTAGCATATATCTTATATAATAATAACATTTATTATATTAATAATTAAATATATATTATAATAATTTTGAATAGTGATATAGTAATTATTAAGTATATAATATAAGATAACATAATTAGGTTAATTATTAATAAAATTTATATTAGGTAATACCATAGGATTATATAAGTAATTATTATAATTATAAGTAAATATTTGTATAAGTTGAAATACATAAAATATATTTAAAAAAATGATAAATGTATGTATATATTTTTTCAATATTAAAATATTACATTTAATATTTATTGTAAAAGTGTAATATGTTCTTTTTGTCCATAAGTAACTATTTCCAATCATAATTAATTATAGTCAATTATAGTAAACTACAGTCAATTATAGTAAACTATAGGCAATTATAGTAAATTACAGTCAATTACATTATTGATATTTTAATGTTATAATATGACATAATATTGAAATCAAGTTTTTAAAGTTGGAATCTCACATAATATCGAAATCAACTTCTCGATTTTAGACATTACATAAAATTGAAGTGAACTTCTTAATGTCACAATTTGATAGATTATTGAAGTTAATCATCTTGTTGCAATGATACATAATATTAAAGTCAACTTCTTTCATTTCAAAACATGTCGAACATAGTAAATCATTGTCAAATATGGTTAACTAAAGTTAACTACAACATAAAATAATTATCCATAGTCAACCATAATCAACTAGTGTCAACCATCATCAAATAAAGATAGAAACAATCAACCATAGTGAACCAAGGTCCACAAACCTCAATTATAGTCAAGTGCATTCACCTTTAATTCGTTATGACCATAATTACACAAAGTTAACCATAATCAACCATAGTAATCTAGAGTCAACCTAAGCCAACTAAAGTCAATCATAGTATAAAATAACCAATCGTAGTTAGCCAAGGGAAGAAATGTTAATCAGTGTCCATTGTAGTCGCTTTTAGTCAATTCTAGCTAATCATTATCCACAAGGATAAAAAAAAGTCAACCATAGGCCACAATAATCAACCACAATCTATTAGAGAGAACTAATTAAAGTCCATTATAGTCAGTTATAGTTAACCATAGTCTATTGCAATCATTTTCAATTAACTGTACTTAACCATTGTTAATGAGGGTAAACAAAAGTCAACCATACTCCACCTTAATCAACCAAAGTCAACTATAATAGTTAACCATTATCAACCAAAATCAACTACAGTAGTTAACCATTATCAACCAAAATCAACTATAGTCAATAATAGTCAACTAGAGTCAACAATATTCAACCATATCCAATAGTATTCAACCTTAGTGGACTATATTCAACCATATCCAATGATATTATCAACTTCAAAATATCATAATGTGACATAATATTGAAGGAAACTTCTTATTATGTCATAATATCACATGAATTTGAACTTGGCATCTTAACATCAAACTGTGACATATTAAGTCTGTTATCACTCAGGGAAAACCCCTAAGGTAACCTCAGAACCTCTTTTAGGTTGAAGCTAGCCCTTCAACCCAGAGAGGGATCTCTCTGTAAAAACTCAACTACCCTATGGTCACTATAGTAGAAGGTTTTGTGCAATTGAGTTTAGGTTGCTAGATTTAGATCTAGGGATAAATTGGTTGGGTGATCTTCAAAACCATTGGGCATGGAGTCTAGCTATTAAACAAATGAGATCGCAGCTCTAATGCACAGGTTGTACAAAGCATGAAAGTCACGAGTCCTTTTATTATTTGGGAGATTTGGAAGAAAGAGGACTGAAGGAAAGCAAAGCTTATAGATGACTAGAAGAATAAATATTAATGATTGATAATTTCAAGAGAGGAGTTGTTGGCATTATGATGCATGTGTTTTCCTTGATGGAAACTCACTTGTATATGGTAACTAGATGAATCTACAGGACATATCAGAGGTGACAGAATGATGGAACTCAGAGATATCGAAGGTGATAGAATGCTGGAACATAGAGATATTAGAGGTGAAAGAATGATGGAACTGAATAATGGTTAAAGGTTTGATACAGGAAGATTGTGTTGGTGTTGTCCTTGATAGACAACCTATTTAATGAATGGACTACTTGATAAAGATATAAATAGGATGTGACAGAATGCATGGCAGTTGCGTTTACAGATGTGATAAAATGTAGGGCAGTTCAGAGGAATCAATTAAGAAATTATATAACAGAGTAATGGCACAGAATAATAGGATGATGGGACAAAGGATTATAGATCATAATCAAGAAATTGAAGAAAAATAATGTTTTAAGTTACATTAACTTGTATACGTTGTTTCACCTAGTCCAAGTAGCATATACAAGTGGGTACTCAGAACAAAAAGAGCATATACCTTTGCACGTACGTTCACAAGAGGAAAAGCGCGTATGGAATGGAAAATTAAGGTTAAAGAATACCAAGGGTCTATACCATGGTATTATCCCACAATATTCAGCGAAAATAATGGTTCCTTGATCTTGTCTAAGAATACCATAAGTTATAAGTGTTGTTTTGGTCCGAGGTATTGAAAAAGGCTTTAAGCATATAAGGAGGTGAAGATCAAAGTGTGAAGAAGTGCAAGTAATGAATATCTTATGAAGAGTTAGATCAAAAGCAAATATGCATGGTATGGGTTTTCTGATGCTTTTCTTCATCTGGGCTAACTATGCACCTGAGTGTTTGATGATGGATGAGATCTAATGATGGATCCAGATCATAAGACCTGAAATGACTTATCATTATGTGATCTGATAATGGATATGCTAGATTTGAGTGCTAACAAATGTTTTGTCATTTAAATGTTATGATATGGGTATATCTGAAGTCTGGAATAGTTGCGAAGCTATAAGTTATTATTTGGAGATCTATACGCTAATTCGCCTCGGCGAAGGCACGTATACATGCTGGTTCGTCTCTTCCAAGTAACATATGAAGAAGAAAAGTTTGCTGTTCAGAGATGACTGATCTATCTTATCAGTGTTGTTGTTTTACTGTTGTTTGTCAATGATGTTTTTTTGGATCTGAAAGTAAAACTGATTTTATAAGGAGATTGAGTTTGGTTGATTGATTGATTAATTGAGTCAGAAGGGTGATCTTTGTTTCTATCTATTTAGAACTCTGTAATATGACAGTAGATCTTCAAAACGTCTTTGAGCAGTACAGTTTATGGTTCAGAAGTTTTATGATTCAATATCTTTAGATGTATACGCAGGTTGGGTTACAGAAAGTAGTGTATACATGCAGGTTGGCTTTGTTGAAGTGGTGTATGCATTTTGACATATTGTTTTTGAGGTTGTAGTTGGTTTTGGTTGTTGATGCAGTGTTCTGGTTCAGATTTTTGTACTGGTTACAGTGATCTCTTTGTTCCAATTGATTGGTTGAATTTTGATTAAGTGTCGGTTGATTGATTTTTTAGTGATTGATTGATTCAGTTGTGGTTGATTCAGAAATTGATGATTGGGTGATTCAGTTATGTCATAGGTTTCAGTGATTGATTGATTTAGTTGTGGTTGATTCAGAGATTGATGATTGGGTTTCAGTTATATCAGAGATTGATGATTGGGTTTCAGTGATTGGTTGATGCAGATGTATTTGATGGTTGTATTGTAGTGGTGATTGATTTTGAGCTTCAATGTTACTTATGGGTCCAGTATGAAAATTTGATGAAATGTGGCCTACATATTGTGTTGTTGTGTACCAGGAGTATCCAGTCTGAAAATTTATAAAATGTGGTCCCTGGAGGAAGAGTGAAGGTAATAGCCTTCTGTAGGTCAGTGCCTACGTACTGGTAAACATATCATCCAGTACAAGAACCAGGGGGTTAGAGCTCCCTTCCAGTAGCAGCTGGAGAATGAGTGAAGGTTGTAGCCTTCTATAGGTCGGCACCTATGTATTGGTAAAGATATCAGCCAGTACAAGAGCTAGGGGGTTGTAGTTCCCTTCTAGTAGAAGCTGGAGAACAAGAGAAGGTTGTAGCCTTCTGCATGTGGGTGCCTGAGTACTGGTATGAGTCTGTGCTAGTACAAGATTGTAAACAACCTTTTTATATTAAAAAGAAGACAGAGACAACAACAGCAAGTGGTTTTCTACCGCATTGGGTTTCCATCTTAAATCTTTGTGTTCATGTGTGTTTCTTATGTGTGATCATTTATTTATTACAACACATGGTTAATTTTTATCTAATGGTTAATAAAGTACTAATGCACTAGCTGAAGACAAACATGTGATGGATTAACTAAATTGTAATTTCACTAGATATATGCTAATTTTCTTAAGAACAGTGGCGTGCACATGCATGTTCGATTCAGTAAAGTCGCATATAGAAATCTGAATATGAAATGTAAAAATTTTATTGATTTATAAATACTGATTTAACCCCCCCCCCTTTTTCCCAACAAGAGCATCAAAGAAATTCAATCTCATAAACTAACATTCTCATATATTAAAGAAAACAATTATATAATAGAGAAAAAACTAATAGGGAGAAGTAACACATGAATTTCCTACTAACTACTCATTAAACACTGTGAATACATTCAAGATTGCTCAAATATATTTAGACTACAAGTGTTTTTCCAATAAAATCCAACCTCGTTTCAATATTCATAAATTGTTTATATATTGCTTACATAATAGTTTACAAAATAGCCCCCGAGGGATAGCTCAAATGGTCGAGTTCCCGTTGATAGTACTCTCCCGGTTTGAGAGGTCACGGGGTCAAATCTCCTCGACGCCCTCGGGGGTAGGCCTGATGGCCGTGCCTGTCTACGTGGACGTAGCGGCCCACCTCCGGTGCCCCGTGAACCACATCGAAAAAAAAATAAAAAAAATAAAAAAAAAAATAAAATAAAATAATAATAATAATAGTTTACAAAATAACAATAATCACATAATTACAGAAACTGAGATATTTTAAATATCTTTCAAGTTCATGTATGCAAAAGATAAACTTAAAAATATTCTATCATTCCTAGAATAACTACAAGAAAATATGCTTGTATTTCGACAAAAGGAAATATTTGGTCAACTGCCTCCATTGAAATTAGAACAGGTCCCTAAACTGTAGTTTAGCATCTTTGCTAGAATAATAGGTCCCTCTGCAAGAATCCATCAAATCATCTCCTTTGCTTTTCTCATTCTTCATCAATTCTGTTGGAAAATATTTAGCCTTCAAATCTAGAAATTGGTTCATTAATGTTCATCTTCTACCTTGGAATCTAGAGTGGTTGAAGTTGTTTTCACAAAACCTATTAGATGCCCTTTCAAACTACCAACTCCTTTGTTCCTGCACTCAATCTCGCAGCTGCCAACCCATATGTCTTTAACACTTCGTACTGTCTTATCATAGAAATTCCACATCGTTGTAATGCTCAAATACTTCTCAGTCCCTTGGCCCTTAGATCCTTTGGCATTTTCTTTCTCATATGACTAGGCCAGTGGCCATTGACTTAGTGCCTTATCAGATCCCCATTTGTCTCGTAACTTCTGCAAGTTTCTTATTTCATCTTGGCTCCTTCTTCTTAGCCCTACCCACATTTCTTGTCATAGGACTGAGAGTTGTGACACTTAGCTTTTAAGGTGCTAGGGATTTTTTCTCATGTCAGGGGCCATTTTACTTTGTTAAGCACTTAGCGGTCTTGTTTCTTTAAGTTCTTCTTGACCATGTGCCATCCCAATATCAGAGCCCCCTTATCATAAATTTCCAATTACCAACTTTTATAAAGTGCCGACATCCTCAACCTTCGATATGTCATCCTCCAATATGACATCATCACTCCACATGGAACCTCATGAGTGGTGACACATGTCACCGAGATTTGTCCCCTTAGGCCCCTAAAAATGCCAAAATTGGCGGCCATGTGTCTTGTCGTACCGCCACATCATGTTGATGTTAGATGCCATTGTAGTTTTATCAGAACCAATCATATGCTGCCATGTGTCCCACTAGAGGAAAGAGAAAAGGGCTCGTCCACCATTGGTTTTGCGATGAAATCCTTTGTTAACCTTTATCAGCGTTACCCAAAGATTTTTAACACTATCGATACATTATGCATATCATAATTTTTTAAAGGTTGTCACCTTAAGAAGTTTTGATTCTCTTATTCACCAACCTCCAATATGCGATCGCTAATATGCTAGACCTTTGATATGTGATTGCGATATCTTTGGACCTCCAATATGCAATTTCAAATATCTCTTTCTTGTGTACTGGTATGAGTCTGCATACTAGTAAGAGTTTGCGCTAGTACAAGATTGTAAACAACATTTTTATATCAAAAAGAAGACATAGACAACAACAACATGTGGTTTTCTCCCACATTGGGTTTCCACCTTAAATATTGGTGTTCATGTGTGTTTCTTATGTGTGATGGTTTATTTATTACAACACATGGTTAATGTTTATCTAATGGTTAATAAATTACTAATGCACTAGCTGAAGACAAACATGTGATGGATTAACTGAATTGTAAGTTCACTGGATATATGCTAATTGTCTTAAGAACAGTCGCATGCACACGCAGGTTCGATTCAGTAAAGTCGTGTATAGAAATCTGAATATGAAATGTAAAAGTTTTATTGATTTATAAATACTAATTCAACCCCCCACCCACCTCCCCTTCCCCCTCTCAATATTTTTCCCAACAGGAGCATCAAAGAAATCTAATCTCATAAACTAACATTCTCATATATTGAAGAAAACAATTATATAACAGAGAAAAAACTGATAGGGAGAAGTAACACATGAATTTCCTAATAACTGCTCATTAAACACTATGAATACATTCAAGATTGCTCAAATATATTTAGACTATAAGTGTTTTTACAACAAAATCCAACCTCGTTTCAATATTCATAAATTGTTTATATAGTGCTTACATAACAGTTTACAAAATAATAATCATCACATAATTAGAGAAACTGAGATATTTTAAATATATTTCAAGTTCATGTAGGCAAAAGATAAAATTGAAAATATTATGTCATTCCTAGAATAACTATAGGAAAATATATTTGTATTTAGGCAAAAGGAAATATTTGGTCAACTACCTCCCTTGAAAGTAGAACAGGTCCCTAAACTGTAGTTTAGCATCTCTACTAGAATAATAGGTCCCTCTTGTTATGAAGAATTTGGTATTTATGCATAAACACTAATTCCCTAGATAAGTAGCCATATCTAGAACAACAATTCAAAACACTTTAACCTTTTTCTATAAACAATAGATAAGACAAAGAGAATGAGAGGACCTACTTGTACTTTTGCTTTCCTCTTGTCTCCTTTGTATTAGTCCTGTCGCTCCTTCCTGTACTTAACACGCTTGAGAAGTACCTGTAAACATCAACATCAACAGAAGACAAAGAACCAATCAAAGAAAAAGATCTATTGATTACAAGTAAATGGAATCAAAGACATTCACACATATAAGCATCACATATCAAGATAAGCATATGGAAAAAGGTGTAAATACTTTATTGAATAGAAGGAAGAATTACAACCATGAAGCTTGATTCGAAGTCACTCCTCCAGCTTTGGTTCCATCCACATCACATCATAAGCATGCCATTCCGGCAGCATAACGACACTTACAATAGTCTCAATTCTCAAACTAACATTATCTCCTTTCAATTCATCAAAGTCTAGCCCCTGATCACTTAGATGAGTGCTCAATTTATAGGAAAATGGAGGAGGCTTTGTCATCATACTTAGAATTAGTTCCATGGAGGAAGGGATGAGAGGATAGGAGGTATCTTAACTCATTCCTCATCCATTTTTGAGCTCATAGGAGATGATAAGTGTGGGAATCTTCTAGAAGGCTCTAGAAGATAAGAATATTCCCCAAACCCTATGTGAATTTCACTCAAACTCACCCAGCATAGGTCAAAGAGGGCCTAAGTGCTCTACAGAGAACCGTTACATGGACTTAACTGCTCTGCAGCACACCCTTGCATGGGCCTACCTGCACTAGTCCCTCTAGAGGTCATTTCAGGATGTCTTCAGACCATGAAACTGTCTGGGAAGGAGGCATTCAAAAGGTTGACTTATTTAGGGCATGTAGCAACTGAAATTAGGGTTTGATGAGCCCTAAAACACTGATCTGGAAAATGGGAGTGATGTGCCCAAATGGATCTATAACACCTCTGCAAAAATCCATCAAAACTGCTCCTTTTCTTTTCTCATTCTTCATCTATTTTGTTGGAAAATATTTAGCCTTCAAATCTGGAAATTGGTTCATTAATATTGATCCTCTACCTTGGAATCTCAAGTGATTGAAGTTGTTTTCACAAAACCTATTAGCTACCCTTTCAAACCACCAACTCCTTTGTTCCTGCACTCAATCTCACAGTTGCCAACCCATATGTCTTTAACACATTGTACTGTCTTATCAGAGAAATTCCACATCGTTGTAATGCTCTGATACTTCTCAATCCCTTGGCGCTTAGATCCTTTGGCATTTTCTTTCTCATATGACTAGGCTAGTGGCCATCGACTTAATGCCATATCGGAAACCCCTTTGTCTCACAACTTCTGTGAGTTTCTTATTTCATGTTGGCTTCTTCTTCTTAGCCCTACCTGCATTTCTCGTCATAGGAACGAGAGTTGTGACACTTAGCTTTTAAGGTGCAAGGGCATTTTTCTCATGTCAAGGACCATTTTCCTTTGTTAAGTGCTTAGCGCTCTTGTTTCTTTAAGTTCTTCTTGACCATGTGCCATCCCAATATCGGAGCCCCCTTATTGGAAATTTCCAATTACCAACTTTTATAAAGTGCCGACATCCTCAACTTTTGATATGTCATCCTATGATATGACATAATCACTCCACATGGCACCTCATGAGTGGTGACACATGTCACCGAGATTTTTCCACTTAGGCCCCTCAAAATGCCAAAATTGGCGGCCAGTGCCTTGTCGTACCGCCACGTCATGTTGACGTTAGATACCACTGTAGCTTTATCAGAACCAATCCTATGCTGCCATGTGTCCCGCTAGAGGAGAGAGAAAAGGGCTCGTCGACCACTGGTTTTGTAATGAAATCCTCTGTTAACATTTATCGGCATTACCCGGTGATTTTTAACACTATGGTTACATTATGCATATAACAATTTTTTAAAGGTTGTCACCTTAAGAAGTTTTGATTCTTCGATTCACCAACATCCAATATGTGATCGCTGATATCTCTAGACCTCCGATATGCAATTTTCGATACCTCTTTCCTTCCTAAGGCTTTAATCCTTGAAACTTTAGTAGACCATATATTTTGATCTAGGAGTCCATTTTTGACTTTCACATATCGTTGGAAAGCTTGTTCAGAGCACTTTCCAATGGAGAGGGTCTGATGTAGCCTTTGAATCCTTATGCTGCTTAGAATATGATTGAAAAATTCTCTTCTTATTTACTCAAATTTCCAAGAAATGTTGGTAGCCCTGCTATCTAGAAATTTTCCTTGTTTATTACAATTTTAAATATTGACACCGCAACTGCCATCATTTTCTAAAAAAAATAAAAGATGGAGTTTATTGTGATAACAAAGTCAACAATACTCACCCATTGTATTATTTTTTAAATGTTACAATATCAAATAATATTGAAGTGAACCTCTTAAATGGTTACTCTTCAAATGTCACAACGTCATATTATGTTGATGCTAATTATATTATTTTTAAAATCTCATAATATGACATAATATTTATGTGAACATCTAAAATTATTACTATTTAAATGTCATGATGTAGCATAACATTGATGTCAATCATATTCTCAACCTTAAAAATAACCTTTTATCTTGTGCTCTTCAAATGTCATTATTATAAGAAAAATATGTCACTTCACATGAATTCCACCTATCTAGTGGTCAAGTTAGTTACAACCGCTTTGGTAGCTCAACACAAAGTAGAGGCTCCCCACATCATAGGTACTCTTGTGTTTGAGGCAATTAAAGGGGGAATGAGGAGAGGCAAGGGACTTATGTTCAAGCCCTCTTAGTACCACCCAAATTGGTTATTGTCCTTCCTTAACTCTTTAGAGGGTCAAAAAGGATGGAAAATGGTGGTTATGCATATTAGATGTGAAGATAAACTTGCTAAATTTTTGGACTAGTGATACAAGTGGCTCCAGACACAATTCGAGGTCAAAGAGGGTTTGTAATAGCTCAAAATTCAAAGTGGTCAAATTTCTCTCGAACTAGCACCAGATCGAAGTGCTCGACGCCCTGATTCCAACTATGTGAATGACACTCAAATCTAAGCTCGTATGAAGAAATTAGAGAAAGTAAAAGTTTTGGTCAAAGATGGACAAGTGGCAAGTTCAATGATCCTACAAATTGGCCAAGCTCCAGTGCATAGAATCCGACCACTAGGCAGTGAAATTGTTGCCTACTTAATTTTCCCAATATCCTTATTTTCATTAAAACTGAAAATGACCATAATAATCATTATATATATATATATATATATATATATATATATATATATATATATATATATATATATATAAAATAGGGTGGCGAGTCACCACCCCCACTGGTCAATTCTACATATATTAAAAAAAAGTATTAAGGTTGGGGTGGCAAGCGGTCAAACCCCACCACCCTCGACCGAAGCCCCAAACCAAATACCCTATTTAATATCACATACCAACCAAAAATGTAATATTTGCAACAACTATATCATATAATGCAATGTGTATCAAAATTATTCGTTAAACTGAAAATGACCATAATAGTCATTAAAAACTATATATATATATATATATATATATATAAGGGTTGCGTGTCACCACCACCGGTTGTTTGTATATATTTCAAAACAAAGTATTAAGGTTGGGGTGGTAGGCAGTCAAACCCCACCACCCCTAGCCAAAGTCCCAAACCACATACCCTATTTAATATCGCATACCAACCCACAATGTAATATTTGCAACGGCTATATCATATAATGCAACGTGCATCAAAACTATATAACAAGATTGGGGGTTGACAAGATTTGAACCCTTGATCTCCCCACCTCAAATGCAACACCTAACCAATCCACCAAGGGTGGCATCTTTGTAACATCCGCCACCCAACCTCCTTAGAAGCTTTGTTTTACCATTTGATATGGGAGAGAACCCACGGACTACCGAAACAGAGAAGCGCGAAATGGAGGCTGAGGGAAACAGGGAACCTTGAATGTGAATGGAACCTCACTAGGTAGTGGAACCATGATTTGCACTTTTTTTGAGGCAGAGAATATTTTGCAGAGAATATTCCTTGATCCCTAAAAGATTCCTTGGGGAAGTAAATTTTCATTTTGTCAGAATGATATGAAGTTTACAGTCATTTTAACTAGAATTTCACAGGGAATGTGATGGTGAAATTAAAATCACCATATGAGTAGAAGGTTTTCTTATTCCCAATAGATTATAATCTTTGAAGAATCTTGAGGGAATCTTTTAGATTCCTTGGAGGCTAAAAAAAGACAGAGTCAGAATGCAGCCGAGTTTAGACTCAAAAGTATCAGAATCTTGCAAGGATCATAATGGCGAAATCCCAGAGAACAAAATCTTTGGAGAATCACGAGGAATCTAAAAGATTCCTACAGGCCTATATTTTTATGATGCGAGAATTCGATAAATGGACAGTCGATTTTACACCTCTCGACAACAGAAATTTAGTGGTGTAGTAAGCTTTTGCATCTAAGCCTTCCATTTTTCAGCCAACTTCAGAGGTGCAGGTACAT